>CAUYMX010003237.1:0-11176 GCA_963573855.1 Lepilemur septentrionalis | reverse complement strand
CTCTCCCTCCCCACACATTTATTCATGGCTATTTTCCCAAAGTCCCCAGCCTGTCACTTGAATGGAGGGTGATGTTGGCAGCTCTGGCTGCCAGCCGGAAACCAAAACCCTTGTTTGCAGCAGCGTCCTGGCCCACCTGGGTCGCTGGGCAGCCACGGGCTGAGGGTTCAGCAGGAGCAGCTCTGAGCCGTGGCCTCCCACTGGGGGCTGCCTTCTCCCTCCTGTTCCCCCCCAGGACCCTCAGAATGTCCCAGCCCAGGGCAGCGGGGGGCTTCGGCCAGCCCTGTAGGGTAGGGAAGCTCAGCGAGACTCGTTCTTTGGAGCCCCCCATGTTGTAAAAAAGATCAATCCTGGCCGAGCGCGGTGGCTTACACCTGTAATCCCAGCGCTTTGGGAGGCCGAGGTGGGGGTGTGGGAGATCGCTTGAGCCCAGGAGTTCAAGACCAGCCTGGGTAACACAGTGAGAGCCTGTCTCTACAAACACATTAAAAATTACCCAACTGTGGTGGCCCGTGCCTACAGTCCCAGCTACTCGGGTGGCTGAGGCGAGAGGATCACCTGAGCCCAGGAGTTTGAGGCTGCAGTGAGCTACGATGACACCACTGCACTCTAGCCTGGGCGACAGAGCGAGACCCTGTCTTAAGAAAAGAAAAAAGATCAATCCTCAGTGTCCTGCAGCAGCAGGGCTGGAAGGTCCCTCCCAGCCTTGTAATTCAGCTACTGCCTTTTACAGATGGGAGACTGAGCCTCAGAGAAGGGATGGAATTGCCCAGGGTCACACAGCAGGACCAGCTGGAAGCCAGGCCCCTCGGCCCCCTCCCTGGCTCTCTCTTCAGCCTCATTCTGAGGATCCCAGGGCTGATGACACCCTGCCGGGGCATCAGCCCCTCCCAAGCCGCCCCTCCCAGCCTCATGTGGGGCGGGCAGGCTGTGACTCCCCAGGCGGCTCTCTGTGATGGCCTCCAGGGGCAGAAACCTTCCCAGAGCCTGTTGGGGACCCTCAGTGACTTGCTCCCCTTCCTTCCTGTTTATTCAGCCCCTTGGGAAAGAGCCTCCCACCCCCCACCCCACGCAGGGACAGAATATATGGGAGAAGGAAGAGGGAAGTGGGGAGAGAGGGGTGGGGGGAAGAGGAGTGTGGGCTGATACAAGCAGGCAAGGGACAGCAAGGGAGAGGGGCCGTCCAGGAAAGACCAGCACAGCACATGCACTGTGTGACAGAGAAAAAGACAAGGGTGTCTGAGCCAGCACCGGTTCTGGATGAGGGGCCCGTCTGGCGAGGACCTACTTGTCCAGGGGAGACCCCTGAACAGTCCTCTGCTGAGCTTGGCAAGGAGGTCCCGGGTCCCATGTCACTCCCAGGCAGAGTGACAGCTGGAGATGCTGTGCCAGGGAACCTCCCGCCCCCCTCAGGGTTCCCCTGGAGGGGTGGCTCTGTGTATGCAGCAGGGGCTCTACGAATGCTGGTTGGACACCAGGCAGGAAACAGCTGGGTCCCTGGGCTCTCGCCCGGCCCTCTGACCGATGCCACGCCTGGCTTTGAGCAAGATGGACCTGCTCCCCAAGCCTTGGTTTCCTCCTTTGTCCAGTGACGGGACAGACTGGCGGTGGCTACGGTGCCCACTAGTGCCAACAGCCCAGGGGTTTGTGACTCTAAAGGTCACCTGGTTATAGGTCAACTCAGTACATTAGCCTTGGCCTCCTCCCCCCAACTCCTGGGTGCATGCTTGGAGAAGGACAAGAGGTCCCCAATATTTCATGTTCCCACACCTCTCTCCACTCCTGGGGGCCTGATGTCCGGGACAGCATCAGCCCACAGCTGAAACTCAGCCGCTTAGTCAAGCTCTGCCCCCACTCACTCTCAGGTAGCCTCCCGAGCCCGGCAGGCTGGACTGAAGGTTTCCGAGAGACAAGCAGGAGAGGACAGACACCCCTATGTCAAATGCCTTCCCATGCACAGGAGAGGCGACATCACCCCTGCAACACACGTGGGGAGGGAATGGAGCCACACTCACCCAAGTCCATACCCCTCAGGGCTGGTGATGGGGATGGGGACCTTATTAACCTGTTCTCTCTACCTTTGGGTATGTTTGGTAATTTCCATAATAAAATGCCAAATAACAGCAAAAATTAAAAATGCTCCTCTCTGAACCGCCTGTGGAATGCACAGTAGGTAGTCAAAGAAACAACCCTTGCTCAAAGGATAAAATGATACCCCCTGGGGAGGCTTAGAGGAGCTATTTCTCCAGGATTTACAGAGGTGTGTTGTAGCAACACAATGGATGATAGAAACACTGTTTCTTTCTGCCCTGTATACACAATCACGCCCCATTCTCAAGTGAAGTTACTTGGATACTTTCAAGGTTTAGAACATTCCGAGTGTGTATTTAGCACTCTGTACTAATGAACACATCTTGATGGTGTCCTTTATCTCTGTGCTGTGTGTATGGCTTTTCTCTTGTTTCAATTAAGTGTGTCCAGAGAATTACTAACTTACTATTTTTGAAAGGGGAAAAGCAAAGTCATTTTGGTCAAATAAATATTTTCACTAAGTTAAAAACTAATTCCCCCACCCCTCCCCCACCATCCCTCTACCCTGCCTCCTTCTCTGCCCTTCTCCCTCCGGCCCGTGCCCCCCGGCAGACACTCCCCTACAGCAGGCTCGCCCCTGCCCTCAGCTCCTGCCACACACCCAGGCCTGTCACCCCCACGCTGGACAAGGACTCAGCAAAGACTGCACCCTCCCCAAGAAGAGTCACGGGGCCGCAGGACTAGGCCGGGGATGGAGGAGGCTGGTCACAGTGAGTCCAGACCTGCTCAGCCCCTGTAGAGAACTCTCTTGCCCCGTGGGAGCAGTTGCATTGGGAGCAGTTTGGGGACCAGGTCCCTCCATGCCCACGAGATCTCACCCAAGGGGACTGGGCCCCTGTCCTGGCTGAGCCCAGTCCCAGGCTTGTTCCAATAACCTGGCCCCAGAGCTAGATGGGATGGGGACTAAGGACCCTCAAAGAGGTGCCTGGCTTAGTAGAGAAGGAATTCTCACCCTCCCTGAGGAAGACACCTTGTTCAAAGTCACAGGGCAGAGTCTGTGGAGATCAGACTCTGATCTGACCGGCCTCTCCCCTGCAGAGAAACTTGCGGTGGCTCCCGCTGCCCGCAGGACAAGGCCAGGTGCCTGACACTCCAGCTGCCAGGACCTGCTCCTGCTGCTCACCCCTCCGGACCCCAGTGGCCTCACTAGCCCTGCACCTCCCTCCTCCCCTCCATCCTTCCCCAGGTGGCCCTAACTGCCCGTCCATGACGCAGCACAGGGTCCTCTCCAGCGAGCCTTCCTGACTCCTGTCCCCTTGCCCAAGTGGCAGAGCTGGGGTTAAAAGAACCCACACCCCTAACCACTGCACGCTGCTCCATCCAGGAGCCGGATGGAGACTGGTCTCCTGATGCCCACGCCTGTGCCCTCGCTCACTCCCTGCGTCGCAGGGCAGAGGCGGGCTGCAGGCGGATGGCGGCCGGAAGTCCAGAGTGGGTAGGCAGAGGTGGTGTCCCAGGGCCCTCTGCCTAGTCCTTCATCACTCTGGTTCTTGAAAACCTCAGAGACGAGGAAAGTTCTAGAACTGGACTTGGGCTGGAGGAAAGGGAGAGTCCTCCTCTTCCCTCTCATCACACCTGTGCTTTCCTGGAGGCCAGGCCAGGACCACCTAGGGAAGAACGTTTGCCCCGAGCTGAGGACGGGGCCCAGGCTCTGTTCCCCCCACCCCAGGGCTTGTCCCTGCCCAGCCCTCCACTCACCTCCCTTGGCTGTGCCCGCGAGGCTGCCGACCTCGGCTCTCCCTCCGCCTGTGTGCCCACTGTCCCCCTCTGCATCGCTGCTGGGAGCCCGCCGCGTGAGAGGGTCAGAGGGCATCGCAGACGAGAGCGTGGGCTCTGCAGCCAGCCCTGCTGGGTTTGGGTCCTGCCTCTGTCACTTGGTGCCTGTGTGACCTCGGGCAAGCAATGTGACCTCTCTCTGCCTCTGTCTGTTTGTGTGGGAGATGGGACGATACTGTTCCTACCTCAGAGGGTTGTTGAAACAAGTGAGGACACACCAGGTGCAAGTGTGTCTGGCGCATTATCAGAACGTCGCAAGTGTTGGCCGTGCTCACTGGGCACCAGGCGCCGGGCTCAGCTTTCATTCCCAGCTCAGCTAGCTAGGTGACCCTGGGCAGGTGACAGAATCAGAACCTCTATTTTCTCAGCTGTTAAATGGGCACACTCATGGTACTGCTTGTAGTCGTGGACACAGGGACGGCACAGTGGTGGCCATTCTTAAGATGATACCAGCGACAGTAACGTGCTTGCCCTCAAGATGCTACGGTCAAGCCAGGCAGCAGACAAGTCGCTGGCCTCTCCTGCTGCAGCCCAGTGGCTGCTGCCCCAGAGCCTCTGGGACAGTGTGAAGGAAGGGCCACCAACCTGCCTGGCAGGTGTAGAGTGACTCACATGTGCAAAGGCCCGGAGGAGAGAGGACACAGCACAAGCAAAGGATAACAGGACGCCCCTCTCTGGAGCATCTGACCCCAGAGGCCCCTTACCCTCCCCAGGATCCTCTAAGGGAGCTGGGAAATGGCCAGAGGTGGCAGCCCTGTGTCACCAGGAGAATATAGAACTGGTCATGTCCTAATCATCTCCAATGAGAGGCCCTTAAGGAGACACTCTCGGGGAAGAAGGAGGCAAAACACACACAGAAAACACACTGGCCCTGAATCTGGAGGTCTGGGACTAGCTGCTGTGTGACCTTGGACAAGTCACCCGACCTCTCTGGAACTCCACTTCATCTGTGTCATGTGTGTGGGTTGGAGGGAGATGCTGATCCATCTGCACGCCCAGACGGCCTGGGAAACCCTGCCTTGTGGTCAGGGGAGGTTGTCCCGGGTCTCAGCTCATGTCACGTCCCAGATTCCTCCCTGTCTCCTGGGACTTTGCATGGGAATGCCAAGCCCAACCTTCTTCAAAGCCGCGGGTATTCCAAGCTGTCTGTTGTCCCCCTGCCCCATCCCCCATCACTGCAGCCCAAAGCACAGGCAGAAGGCTGGGAGGGCTCCACACAAACCCCGAGGTGGAGGTGAGCACTAAAGTTGGTGGCACACCTGCTCCGTGCTCGTCCTTGACAGGTGTGGACCCTTTCAACCTTCACCATAACCCTATGAGGTAACTATTAATGTCTCCATTTTACCTATAAGGAAACTGAGGTTCAGAGAGGGTAAGTTACTTCCTCAAGGACACCCAGCCAGTGCGTGGCAGAGCCAGGATTCCAAGTCTCTGCAAAATCAGCAACTCTGAGGACCAGAGGTCTCCAGACTCCTGACCCTGCAGCTTTGAGGTGAGGAGCGAGGAGGAGACGTGAGGCTGGGAGTGTGGGGCTGTGCCAGGTGAAGGCTAATGCCACGAGCACAACCCTGACCTGCAGAAACAGCAAGGACGTGCTGTGCTCCTGGCCCTTCTGAGAACCACCGTTGAACTGCTCACTCGCGGAGGAAACAGCCACGCTCCACGCACCACCACTTGTCAGCTCTGTGCTGGGTATCGTCACAGTGACCAACACACGGTCCCTGCCCTCATGGGGCTCAGGAGTCGGGGCAGGTCTTTGGGACACTGAGTGTTACAGCAGAGGGGCCCGGAAGCTGTGGGAACCCAGAGGAGGGGCTCCCAGGCCAATGTAGAAATCAGGGAAAGCTTCCTGGAGGAGGAGTACATGGACAAGTGGCTCTTCAGTGGGCTCAGACAAGGGAAGGTCTGCTCTGTTCCACGCTATCTCCCTGGGATCAAGGACAGTGCCCAGCAGAAGGTATCTCTCAGGAAAGAATGGCTGAAATGATTTGCCTAGTTGGAAGCCCAAGACAAAAGACTGATGCCTTTAAGAATAATGCCCCTCTCCTAACCCCAGACTTGCCCAGAGTCACCCACCCACCAAGTGGCAGAAGCAGCGTCTGAACTTAGATTCAGCTGACTCTGAAGCTGAGGCTCCCACAGCGTGTCCCTCTCTGTCCCCAGGCCTGTGCCCACTCCCAGCGCCGCTGCCAAGGGTTGAGCACAGGAGCCGTTGCCTTTGCCCCGGCACCAACATCCATGTGGTTTCCACCTGGCTTGCCCCTTCCTCCTTGCTCTTGCCTGGGGAGCTTGGTCTTCACCCTGGGGCCGGGAGGGCCTGCCGCAGTGCTTACAAAAGGGGACTGACGTGCTCACTGGTGACTTATTCCTTTGGGTGACCACTGCTCCGCCAGCCTCCTGGCTTAGAAGGAGGCGCCCACAGGAGGGGAGTCTCGCTGCCGACCTGACCCTGCAGCCCAGCAGGTATCTTGGTGGGCTCTGTGGGGAGAGGGGTAGATGGGACATGTCGCAGGAGAGGCTCCCAGGAGAGGCAAATTGGGCAATCCCTGCTGCCTGCGTGGAGAGCTCTGCCTGGCGACTTTCAAAGCCCTCTCCTCCCCACTAGCACACCACGGCCTCACAGCATCTTTGTGGGTTGGTTTTGTTATTATCCTTCCCCCAGCACGGCGGTGGAAGGAAGATGTCAGCAGCACTGTCCTGGCCAGCATCCTGCCCCCTGTCGCAGGCGGGTGACCCTGGCGGTGGTGTGGCCCCCCCGAGTCTCACCTTCCTCACCTGTAAAACAGGGGTGACCACAATGCCACCTGGCAGGGATGTCATGAGGAGGAAGCGAGCGTGTGTGAGGTCCCGGAACCCAGGTGGAGCCAAGCCGACTCCCTCCCTCCTCCCTCCTCCCCCTGCACTGCGTGTGTGACACCCACAGAGCTCGGGCGCAGGCAGATCCATGCACCTGCAGGTGGCTTCACTGCGGAGCCGTGCCTGGGCCTCCCCCCAGACGCTCCGGTTCCACTGACGTGGGGCCTGGGAACCAAGACTTTTTAAAACTCCCCAGGAGATGCTGGTCCGCAGAGTCGAGCAGCTCTAGTCTAAGCATGTCTGTGCGGGTAAGGCAGAGGTTCTGCAAGGAGACCCAAGGAACTGGTCACAGTGGACAGTGTCCCTGGGGAGGGCGGGTGGCTGGGACTTGGAGGGCAGCGTGGGAAAGGGGAGGATATTTTCCCGAATACCCCTGGGCTTTGTGAGTTTCGTTCCATATGCACATAATATCTATTCAAAGGGTAAAATTAAATGGTTACAATTATAAGCAAATGGGATCAAATCCAGCCCAGCCTCCTCCCAAGATTGACAGTTCCTCCCTTTCTCCAGGGATCTCACGAGAACCCCACGTTACCTGGCCCCTGGGACATGGAGGTGGCAGCAGCCTCAGTCACCCCTCAGCTGTCACAGGCTGAACTGTGGCCCCCGAAAGTTCGAGTGTTGAGGTCCTGACCCCCAGTGCCTCAGGATGTAACTATACGTGGAGATGGAGTCTTTAAAGTGGTGATGAGGGTAAAATGATTAGGACACAGACACACAGAGGAGGACAGCCACGTGAGGACACAGGAACAAGACGGCTGTCCACACGCCAAGGAGAGAGGCCTCAGAAGAAACCAATCTTGTCGACGCCTTGAGCTCAAACTTCTATGCTCCAGAACTGTGAGACAACAGTTTCTGCTGTCTGAGTCACCCAGTCTGCCTTGGCCTTCAGACAACAATGCGTTCACTGCGTTGCAATGCATCTAACCTGTGTGGCAACTTCGCTTTTTCAGCCCTTCAAAACACAAAGGCCTGGCCCATGCCCTCCCTTCCCTGAGCATCTGCGGGGGTTGGACACCATGCAAGGACCTTCTCAGTCTTCTTGCCTTCTTCTCACCCTCCTGCCTTCCCTCCCTCCTTCCCTCCTTCCTTCCTTCCTAACCTCCTGTAGCCTTAGGACTCCTACAGTTCCAACTCATAGAACCTTACTTTAAACTATTAAACAGTTTAAGAGAATCAGTTGACTCATAGAACTAAAAAGTTTAGAGGCAGGTCGAAGAGTTAGGTGAGGGCTTCAGGCCTGGCTGACTCAAGGGTCTTAAGTGGTGACATTTCTCTCTCTGTCCCGTGAAGAGATGGTCTCCAGGCAGCAGGCAGGAGGCCCCACAGGCAGCAGGAACAGTGCCCATAAAAGTTCCCAGGGAGGATTCCAGTGGGACTGGGCAGAAACCTGTGCCCATCCTGAGCTGCGGCCAAGGGCACGGGACATTCTGACTGTTCAGGCCTGAGTCGCAGACCCACCCCTGGTAGGGGGCAGGGGAGGGGAGTGGGAGGATTTTGGTGCCATCTTCAAAACGTGGGAACACCTTCCCACAGGACAGAGGCGTCTGTTGCCAGATCAAGGGGGAGTGAGAGTGGGGAGGTCACCCGATGTCATCCACTGCCCTCCCTTCCACACTCCTGTGTGGACATATACTCCTGGCTGAGACTGCTCCCCAGCCACACCCTTCAAAGCTGTCTCAGTGTCCCCATGATAAACAGCTTTCATCTGGATAGATGTTCAGAGAGATACTAAAGGGGTTCAGGCAGAGTTCTGTAGGCTTCACAGAACTGTAGGGATCCTTCCACACTTCATGAGCGTATTAGGCAGCTACTGCTGTGTAACAAGCCACCCCAAGGCTCATAGTAATAACAATACCTTATTTTTCTCTTTCCCAATCTCAGGGCAGATTGCTTCGGGCTGTCGGTTGGGTGGGCTTGGCTCCTGGCTGCAGGGGCATCCTGGCTGCTCGCCTGTCTCTCACCCGCCTTAGAACAGCGCCTTCCTGGGGCTGTGTTTTCTCATAGCAGCCACAAGAGACTGACAGGCCAGGCCACAGGGTGCAAGCTCATCTCTGTTCCTGCCTCTGTTCCTGCCACATCTGCTCACACTCCTCTGGCCAAAGCAAGTCCCATGTTTTGAGCCCCAAACCCTTGAGGTGTGAAGGAAACCCTTTCCCCGGATGGGGAGGACAGAGAATGGCTGCCCTGCCGAACAATCCAGCACAGTGTGAGGAAGGTCAGACCCCCGGAAGTCCCCTCAGAGCTGAGCAGCATCAGGGAGCCCAGTGCCCAGAGATCTGGGGTGGAGCCTGGGGCAGCAGACTCCTTCCCATAAAAAGGAAAATAAACAGAGCACAGAACTCAGACCCAGAGACAGACAGAACTCGGTCCAGCTTGGCTGCCTGCCAGCTGTGTGAGCTTAGGCACCTTCCTTAACCTCTCTGAGCCTATTTTCTCATCCACAAAGTGAGGAATAATTATTCTAACCTCACAGGCTGTGGTGTGAGAACTAAATGGGAGAATTTGAGGAGTGTGGCTCTGTGCACAGGGTTTTCTATAGATTCCTTCTTTTAACCTTCCTCTGTGCCTCAGTTTCCCCATCTGTGAAGTAAGAGTAACGATACCTCATTATTGGAGGAGAGGGTGGTTGCAGAAAGGCTGAGTGCAGACGACTGAAACATTAAGCCCCCGGATCACAGCACTGGTGTTGGCGTTCCCTCAGGGGACATATTCCCACCGGCTCTGGGAGGCAGAAAGTTAATTCTCCCAGGGCCTGTGGGGCGGGAGGGTGGCCTGGGGAAAGGCCGCTGGCCTGGTGTGGTGGGACTGGGCTCTGTCTGGGGAGCTCTGGGTCTTCCTGCCCCTTCCTTCTCTCTGGAGTTTGACCCTTGGGGACTCCTGTCTCCTGCCCGACCTGGGTCCCAGACACGGTGATGTGGAGCGAGGAGAGTCACTGAGATTCAGGGTCGCACAGACCCAGGCGTGTCCCCTTCTAGCTGTGTGACACTCCCTCTTCCCGGGCCTCTGCTGAGGGAGGGGGACGGACGGCTCTGCCACTGCAGGCGGCAGGGAGGGACTCTGAGGGGACCTCTCGCCAGACAGCCCGGTGCTCCCCTGAAGCTGTGTGTAATTGAATCCCATTTTCTGCACCCTGGGGGGCAGGCAGTTGAGGGAACCCAGCCGAGGGCCTGCTGGGATAATGAAAGAGGAAGCCCTTGGAAAACTGCAGCTTGCATGCAAATGGGTCAGGCAGCCCCCTTCACACTGATTATAAAACTCCTTAAAGGGGGGCAGTCAAGGTTGCTCACAGCAAAGTAGACCTGTGCACAGGTGACTCCTCCCCTTCCTGGGGGCTGGGAGAGTGACAGAGAGGTCCTGGAACTGCAAAATCATCTGTGCGCCTTCTGTGTCCCACCCCGCGGGCACCCCGCACCCCCGGCCCTGCACCCCACCCACACTCGGTGACACGCTGGGCGGAGGGAGCAGATGGAGATGTCAACGCACCCAACACGCCCAGCGCCACGTGCGCTGGAGGCTTTTACTCAGCAGGAAAGGAGGCTGCAAGGGTTCTCCAAGGAAGCTCAGTGAGCCGCGTGCACACAGCTGGGAAGTGTCAGAACTGTGCTTCCAGCCCGGTCAACCACAGCGCCCTTGCCTCGTCCCACTGCAGCAGGGCCTCCGGGTCCTGCATCTGTCCCCCGCCTCCAGCCCCTCGGCCCCTCCCTGATCCCAGCCCCCTCACCTAGGTGGCTCTCCTACCTCCAACCTCCCTCCATTTAGCTCCAACTTTGATCCATCTGCAGAGGTGCTTGTTCTGCAAGAAGCTTGCTTTGTGCTTCTGTCCTAACTTTGCTCAAAAACCTGCTGTGACTCCGCATGTCTTCTAAGAATCAAAAGAGAAATCCCCAGCCAGGGGCAAAAGGCCTCTCAAGCACCTGGTTCTGTCTCACCTATGTAGTTTCATCTCCTCTCTCTGTGCTCACAGACCCTCTGCTCCAGATGGGCTGATCTGTCCGCCCCTCCTCCAAGAAGCGTCCCCAGCTGCACATGCCCACGACAGTTTCATACCCCTCGGAACCCCAGAATAATGGCTCTCACGAAGTTCCTGTCCTAACCCCTGGAGCCTGTGGATATGTTAGGTTACCTGGCATGGGAGAATTAAGGTTAGTAATCAGCTGGCTTTAAAATACAGACATTAGGCCAGTTGCAGTGACTCATGCCTGTAATCCTAGCACTCTGGGAGGCTGAGGCGGGAGGACTGCTAGAGGTCAGGAGTTTGAGACCAGCCTGAGCAAGAGCAAGACCCCGTCTCTACTAAAAATAGAAAAATTAGCTGGGTGTGGTGGCGCACACCTGTAGTCCCAGCTACTCGGGAGGCTGAGGCAGGAGGATCACTTGAGCCCAGGAGTTTGAGGTTGCTGTGAGCTAGGCTGACGCCACGGCACTCTAGCCCAGGCAACAGAGTGAGACT
>CAUYMX010003234.1:0-26259 GCA_963573855.1 Lepilemur septentrionalis | reverse complement strand
CCCCTGAGGGACGCGTCCGACTCTCTGGGCTCCCGCGAGAAATTTTCTGAGTCACCTCTGTTTTCCGCCGGCGTCCGGTGTCCCACGCTGTTTCTCTGTAGGTCTACGAAACTGGTCCTGTGGAAGTTGAGTTCACTCTCAAACAGAAGACAGACTATTTTGCCTCTGACTCTGAGAGCAGAGAGCCAGGAGGCCACCCCTAATCTGCCATTTTTCAGAATCCAGACCAATATTTCGTATGAATATAGTGTATTATTTTTCTGGGACTGTAGTTACAAAGTACTATAATCTGGATACCCGTAAACAACAGAAATTTATTTTCTTATAGTTCAGAAGGCTACAAATTCAAAGTCAAGGTTTTGGCAGGGCTATGCTTCCTCAGAATCCAGTAGAGGAATCCTTCCTTATTCCTAGCATCTGGTAGTTTACCAAAAATCTTTTGGTTTTCTTTGGCTTGCTCTCCATGACTCCAATTTATGACTTCATCTTCACATAATGGTCTCCTTGTGTGTCTCTGCCTCCATATGGCTGTCTTCTTACCAGGACACTATATTGGATTAGGGGCTCACCCAACTACATTATGACTTCATCTTAATTATATCTGCAATGACTATATTTCCAAATAAGGTTACATGCTCAAGTACCTGGGATTAGGACTTCAACACCTTTTTTGGAGGTACATGATTCAATTCATAACACATAGATACAAAAATCCTCAACAAAATGGCTAGCAAACTAAATCCATAAACACACATTAAAAAATTATACCCCAGGCCGGTCATGGTGGCTCACGCCTGTAATCCTAGCACTCTGGGAGGCCGAGGCAGGCAGATTGCTCAAGGTCAGAAGTTCGAAACCAGCCTGAACAAGAGCAAGACCCTGTCTCTACTAAAAATAGAAAGAAATTAATTGGCCAACAAAAAACATACAAAATAGTAGCTGGGCATGGTAGCGCATGCCTGTAGTCCCAGCAACTCGGGAGGCTGAGGCAGAAGGATTGCTTGAGCCCAGGAGTTTGAGGTTGCTGTGAGCTAGGCTGATGCCACAGCACTCACTCTATCCCGGGCAAGAGAATGAGACTCTGTCTCAAAAAAAAAAAAGAAAAGAAAAGAAAACCAGTGTAATATACTATATTAATAAAATGAAGGGGATACACCTCACATGACTATCTCAGTGTATGCAGATATATTGCCAAAAAGCATTTGGCAAAATTCAATGCCCTTTCATGATAAAAAAAAAACTCACCAAACTATAGATAGAAGGTAACTTCCTTGACATTTATGAAAAACCCACACTTAATATCATACACACAGGTGAAAGTCTGAAAGCTTTCCCCTAAGGATCAGAAATAAACCGAGGATACTCATTTTCACTACTGCTATTCAACATTGTACTGGAAGTTCTAGCCAGAGCACTTAGGCAGGAAAAACAAATAAAAGGTATCCAAATTGCAAAGAAAGAAATAAAACTATCTTTATACTTGAAACTACAAAACATTGCTGAAAAATATGAAGAAGACCTAAATAAATGGAAGATTGGAAGACAATATTGGAAGACAATATTTTAAAGATGGCAATACTCCCATCTATATATTCAATACACTCTATCAACATTCCAATGATCTTCTTTGCAGAGATGGAAAAGCAGATACTTAAATTTATATAAAATTGCAAGGGGCTCTAAATATCCAAAATAATATTGAAAAGAAAACAAAATTGGAAGACCCACTCTTCACAATTTCAAAACTTACTACAAACTTCATAATCAAAACAATGTTCTGGCAAAAGGGTAGACATATGGACCAATGGAATAGAATTGGGAGTCCACAAATAAACCTATGTATTTATGGCCAATTGATTTTTGACAGGAGTGCCAAAACCATTCAATGTGAGAACAATGTCTTCAACAAGTGGTACTGAGCTGGGTGTTGTGGCTCACACCTGGAATCCTAGCACTTTGGGATGCCGAGGCAGGAGTGTCGTTTGAGCTCAGGAATTTAAAGTTGCAGTGAGCTCTGATGAGGTCACTGCACTCCAACCCGGATGACAGAGCAAGACTCTGTCACACACACACACCCCACGAACGATGCTGGGACAACTGGATATCCACACGCAAAAGAATAAAGTTGGAACCCTATGTCACTCGATATATGGAAATTAACTCAAAATGGATCAATGACCTAAATATAAGAGCTAAAAGCAGACAACTCGTAGAAGTAAACATAGTGATAAATTGCTATGACCTTGGATTTGGGAATAGATTTTTAGAGATCTGACACCAAAAGATGAGCAGCAAAGAACAAACAAATAAATTGGGCTTCATTAAATTAGAAAGTTTTGTGCATCAAAGGACATTATCAAGAAAGTAAAAAGACAACCAGCAGAATGGAAGAAAATATTTGCAAATCATATGCTGATAAGCATTTAGTATCTCAAATATATAAAGAACTCTTACAGCTCAACAACAAAAAGAAAACTCAATTTAAAAATGGGCAAAGGATCTGAATAGACATTTCTGCAAAGAAGATATATAAATGACCAATAAGTACATGAAAAGATGTTCAACATCCCTGGTCATTAAAGAAATGCAAATCAAAATCACAATGGGCTATCACTTGACACCCACTAGGATGGTAATAATAATAATAATGAAAAATAGCAAGTATTGTCCAGGATGTGAGGAAATAGGAACTCTGGTGCATTGCTGGTGGAAATGGAAAATGTGGTGCCACTGTGGAAAGCTGTCAGTTCCTCACAAAGTCAAACACAGAACTATCATACGATCCAGCTGCTCCACTCATATATGTCTGTGTGTGTGTGTATATACACACAAAACAGAAACATACCCTCACAGAAACTTGCACATGAATGTTCATAACAGCATTCATTATTCCTAATGGCCACAGCATAGAACCATGTACATCAGTGAATGACTGGATAAATAAACACAGACAATGGAATACTATCTGGCCATAAAACAGTTGTGTACTGATACACGTGTAACTTGGACAGACCTCAAAGACGTTATGCTAAATGTAAGTAGCCAGACGCAAAAGGTCACATATTGTATGATTTTTTTATATGAAATGTCTAGAATAGGCAAATCCCTAGAGACAGAGAGAAGATTACTGGTGGTCAAGGGCTAGGAGTAGGGAATGGGGAGCGATTACGTAGTAGGTATGAGACGTTCTTTTGGGGTGGTGAAAAAGTTTTGAAACTAGAGAGGTGGGGGTTGCAAACCATTCTGAATGCACTAAATGCCACTGACTGTATACTTTAAAATGATTAATTGTACTGTGAATTTCACCTCTAAAAAAATAGCAAAGAATAAAGATATCTGTCTTCATCTAATCATTTTTACCCCAAAATTATAATTTGTCTTAGCTAAATGCTGCCACAATATGGTGCCGCTTGTTGAAGTCTCTCATTTTCCCTTTATCTGCATCGTCAGTCTCGCAAAGTCAGGTAACAAAGTAAATTATTGGGATTCTTGCCATTTTCCATTCAGTCATGGACAATTACACCTTGTCTTTGATGTTTCCGTTTTCATTCTAGAAATAAGGTTTCTGGCAACATTCAGGGGACACAGATACACGTCTGGAAGCAGAGAGGGAATGTGACGTCCCCCCAGCACGGGCTGTGCGCAGGCACTTTGCTCGGTATTCACACGTCATCTCTCATTTAATTGTCAGACAAAATCCTGAGATAAAGTCATTCCCAGTTTATAAATTCCGTGAGCAAATTTCAAATTCCACAATGGCCTGAGGACAAACACTGGGAATTTGGAAAAGCCCAAAGTCAGACTGAGGCATACATGACTCCAAAGCCATGTAGTGTTCATTCCAGTTAGTAATGCTGGCGTCCTCGCAGGCGGCCTGGGGGCCTGCGAGTCCCTGTCTCCTGCGGGATGAGCGATTGCTAAGGGAGGACATATACCCAGTGCCGTTGTTTGACATTCTGAGTGAAGCTGAGGCTTTCCGATACCAAGATAAGTATTTATGAAACCCAACCATCTTCTCTTTTATTGATTGTTATGGTTGCAACAATTTAAGAGAATTTAGACCAACAGACAAATGGTTATGGTTGGATACAGTGTAATCCAATGCGTGGACTCAGAGGAGGTCCTCGCTGGCTCTGTGGCAAGGATGACCCCTCCCAGGAGTGTGCCACGCCTTCACCTGCTCCCCCTGGGGCGGCAGAGCGTGGCATGGCGGTCAGGCCCAAGTGGCTGCTACACAGCAGCGTAGCCAGGACTGGAAAGGTGTGGCCAAGGGAAGCACAGACTTTGCTCCCTGGGGTCCTGGCCCACCCACCCACTGCTAGCACTTAATCGCTTTGCATCTTAAAGACTGAGCACAGGCCCCTCTACAGTACGAACACCTCAGGAAGGCGCATTACTGGCACCTGAGTCGCCTCTTTACCCCTCACCCACACCTCTCTACCTGAGCACAGGTTAGGTGGAAGGGAAGGCCGGGGCAGTGGGTGTGCTGTGGCTGGAAAGGGGCCTGGGCTTGAAAGCTCCTGAGAAAGAACAGTGGCTCCCGGAGGCAGAGAAGGTAGGAGGCAGGCGGGACTGTGCCCAAACCGCTGTCTCACAGCACTTGAGACCCTCGGTGCACGCTCTGCTCCAGGCCTTCTCTGTGCCCCGTCTAGCTCAGGAGGCCCGTCTGTGGCGTTGTCTGTCGTTTTAACAATGGCTGCAGATCCCAGCAGAGGGGGAATAAGCACACAGGCAGTGGGCAGACCACTTACAACGACAAAACTCTGCCCCAGCCTGAAAAGCCAAACTACATCCTGTGCAGCCTTGGTCCAGACTCAGGATTTGGTCAGTGACTGCAGCTTCCTCATTTCTCCCTCCTGCCTCCAAGTCAGAGAAAGCCAAATATTCTCCCCAGACCAATCCCACAGGACGCCTCACTGCAGTGAGCTCTCCACAGCTCCCCACGGCAGCTCCACCACGGCACACCTGGAGCCCCCCTCTTGCACCGTGAAGCTGTGCAGCTCCCCAGCCCGCCCTGGAGTCTCTGCCAAACGCAGGTGATGGGGCCGGCTCCCCTGCCAGAGCCGGCTCTGCACAAACAGCCTCTGCCTGTTCTCGGGGTGGGTCTCCATTGACACCCAGTGTCGTGACAGCTGCCCCAAGACGCTGCACCACCTGCCCCGCAGCCCAGCCTCTTCTGGAGGGGTGTGTGGGGTGATGGTGTCAATGCAGGTCTGGGCGCCTCTCCTTGCGCTGAGTCCTTGGGGAAATACTTGGTGCCTGGGTCTCGTTATCGGTTCCCATTTGTTAGTCGTCATTGGTGGATCAGGCCATTTCTTTTCATCCCTCTTGCCATCTTTTGTGTTCCTCTTCTAACGCCGCTAATCACAACAGGGAGACACGCGAGGTGGGAGGCGGGTGCAGCCCCAGGAGCCTGTTGCTGAGCAGCCTCACAGACCCGAGTCCCCGGGGCCCACCCGGCCAGCGTCCCCGTCCGTGGACTTTGCTGCGGAGCAGCCAGGAAACTGGGTGAGGTTCCTTTCCGCCCTGCTTTTTGTCCTGAGAGCTTCGCTCTTAGAGTGTTCTCTCCCATTTCCTGCCTGCCAGGTGGGTCCGGTGCTGGTGCAGATTTTTGGGTCTGTGGCTGGAGGCAGCACAAGTGTGTTGTTCCCATCCCTGGCGCTCACAGCATCCAAGTCCGCACCCTCCACTCTTCCAGAAAACACTCCTCACGCTCCCCTCCCGACAACCCTGATTCTTAAGCTGATCTTTCTAAGGGGCACAACTTTGCTAAGAATGGCGTGTGGGCTGTCGATGGGAGCTCTGGGAATGTTTGGCTGGAAAAAATTGTCCATTTGAGAGGTTCTTTAGAAAAGAAAATGAATAAGATTTCTCAGGCCCAAATGGGCAGCAGTTTTTAATTAGTATGCAGGGGCCCAAAGGAAATTCTGAATAAAAACATCTTACTGAGAGATTGTTGGACCGAAGCTAATGAACAAACCTGAGGACCTTGAGCAACAGCTGGGTCACCACAGCTCTCCTGAGCCTCCTGCAGACCTCCTGGCCTCCCCCTGCACCCAGCACCTCTCCTCCATGTCCCCTGCCACTTTTCTCCTTCCTGCCCTCCAACTGCTTTGCCCTCCTCTTCCCAGCTACTATCCTAAAACCCCAAAATGTATTACCTGTAAATATATTTGTCTTCCATATGCCAGGTGTATACTGTAGGCAACTGTAGAATGTCAACCTTGCACCTGAGCTGAATTAAGAGCTATAAGCAAGGATTTCCCTAGACCCAAATGCAACCAGCAGCTCTCCATGGAAAAAGTTAGAATTCTTTTCTATCCATACGACTCAGGGTTACCTGACCAATATCAACTTGTGCACATGTTGCTCAGAGCCTCAGATGCCAACTCCTGGGTGCAGAAGCTGCCTGGGCTGACCTGGAAAGGGCCCAACGCGATCCTCCTTCCACAATAAACCTGATGGTCAAAGGCAGCCAGAAACGCCGGTCAACATCTCCTAAAAGCCATACCTAAAGCATTTCCAGTAAAAATCAACTGGACTGTAATCCATCATGCAAACAACGGACATAGATAATATTAATCCTACAGGAGACTTGGGATAGACTAGGAAGTACCTTCCGACAACATTCGGGAGCTGCAGAGTGTGCTGAGGCAGCAGCGGCCCTCTCATCTTGTTTGGTTTCCTCAGTGCAGGTAAACCTGAAATTGGATGCTGAGGGCAAAGGCAAGTTTCCGACCACACAAAGAGGAACCCCGCTGTGCGAGGTGGGAGGGCTCAAGGGCGGCCCCTCCCCTGCCAAAAGACCGCACTCACGGACCCTGAAGACCACACGTGGCCCCAAGGCCACAGCATCCAGACCCCAACTGGGCACAAGAGCTATGTGGCACTTCCTTTTTGTTTTTTGAGACAAAGCCTCATTCTGTCGCCCCCGCTAGAGGGCAGTGGCTCACACTCTGCCTAGCTCACAGCAGCCTCAAACTCCTGGGCTCAAGCGATCCTCCTGCCTCAGCCTCCCAGAGTGCTGGGATGACAGGCGTGAGCCACCGCGCCTGGCCTGAAAGGGCTTTATCTGAGACGGAACCCGATATAAACTTGTGGCCACACAGCTGGGTGGCACACTCCCCACCTACCCCTGTGACAAGGACACTGGTAGATACTGAAAGGACAGAATGAAATAAATCAGCTCTGCACCCTCTCCACCTGGCCAACAGGGGCCTGCGGAGCTCTGAGCATCTCAAAGGAGCCCAGCAGACAAAAGGAAATGTGATTTTTTTTACAGTGCTAGACCTATTCACTAAAACTGCCTTCTAGCATCCGTTTCTGCAGCCTGGAGTAGCTCCCGAGAAGCTCCTGGAGGACAGCATGGGGACACTCTCCAGCCGTATCTTGAGGGCAATGTCCCTTTATCCCCAAAGCAAAGGGAACAGATGCAGCAGTTTCACATGGCAGGTTCTATGATCTGCTTGCAGTTAAGAAGAGAAGGAAGCCGGGCGCGGTGGCTCACGCCTGTAATCCTAGCACTCTGGGAGGCTGAAGCGGGCGGATTGCTCAAGGTCAGAAGTTCGAAACCAGCCTGAGCAAGAGTAAGACCCCGTCTCTACTATAAATAGAAAGAAAGAAATTAATTGGCCAACTAAAGATATATATAGAAAAAATGAGCCGGGCACGGTGGCGCATGCCTGTAGTCCCAGCTACTCGGGAGGCTGAGGCAGGAGGATCGCTTGAGCCCAGCAGTTTGAGGTTGCTGTGAGCTAAGCTGACGCCATGGCACTCTAGCCCGGGCAACAGAGTGAGACTCTGTCTCAAAAAAAAAAAAAAAAAAAAAAAGAAGGAGCAGATATGGCAATTAACTATTTTTCTCTTCATCCCCATAAAAGCAGCGAGCCACGTGACCTAGCTGTGGGGCGTCTCCCTTCTCTTTCTTTGGGAGGTCGCGCCATCTCCCTGCTCTCTCCCCTAAGAAGACAAACTTCTTTTGCTTTTATATCTTAATTCCTGCGTTAGAAATCTTTCTCAGTCCACGCCTTGAGCACCTGCTAGGTTTTCCGCCCTAACAGATATTGTCGCCAGAAAAGCGTCCCATCGCTATGGAAGCTGCAAGGGGGTTTGGCAGGTTCAGTTGCTTGTCCTACGAAGAGCCAACTGCTGAGACAAAGGTGATTGCTGAGGAAGAAAGGAATCTTTAACATGGCAGACTTCTTTTCTGAAGACGCCGCAAATCTGTCTCTCCAAGGGAGGTCCTGGGCTTTTAATGGAGTTGCGGTGTAACAGACCAGGGGCTACGCTGATTCCTGGCATCAGGAATCTTGCTCAGGAACCTTCGAAATCTCAGCTCCTTTGTCTTGCAGAAAATCCACCATTTCTGAGAAGCAACTCAAAAGGTCAAGCAGTTATTTAAGGGAGAGGATTATACAGGGGTCATTGAAATTTGTTCAGTGGGCTGCTGGTTGTACCTAAACTTACAAAAGAAAAACTAAAACAAGGAAAACTCCTTCAATCTAGATCAATGAGCATGCCGCAGGGAAGGGCAAAGTGCCAATATCCTGCCAGACCCTGAAACACTCGAGGCAAATTAACTAATTAACATCACTCAAGGTGAGCGTCTACCTCACCCAGTTCCTGGTGGAGACCCTCCCCGCCACCTTTGTTCAACCTCATACCACACAGGTGGGAGGTATTCACATAATACACAGGTTTTCCATGTCTCCAGCCCATAATTGTAACCCTTGGGCCCTTGGTTGAAAAGCATTTCCTGTGCTTAGTGATACCACTCTGGCAAGCACGGATTTGTAAAACAAAACGCACACCAGAGGGGCCTTGCCTGAGGTTCCAGAGGTGTCTCTGTAAGGGAACTCTGTATGTATCTCCTTGACCCCAGATACAAATCTTGACACTGTGCCTGATACACATGGGCTAAAATTCCCACTGACACAGGAGCAGAACCTGCAAAAGTTCTGACAGAGCCCACCAAGCCATAACCTACGCTTCCCTGATATTCCTGGACGCCAGAAGCAAAGGCTCATCCCTGCGGTCAAAGGCCTCACCCTCACAGTCCCCTCGTGCCCCCACTGGCCTTTGTCACACTCCCGTCCTGCCAGTGAAGACACCAAATCGACGAGGATCTTGATTTGTTCAAGGTCTCAGAGCCACCAGCAAAACTGCTGCCCCTCACTTCCCACGGCACCCACCCCACAGCTGCTACCAGCCCCCTGAGGCCACCTGCTCTCACCGCAGTGACTCTGCCTGCCTGTGTCAGGACGCCCGACTGACACACTCACCTGGGCGGGCAACAGTTCACCCGGAGAGTCACAGTGAACCCCTCCTGTTTTTCCAGGTCTTCAGTTAAGACTGAAAAGATCTAAATTTCCTTGCGATTCTGATGCGGTGTGCAGATTATCTCCCGCTTTGCTCAGAGAACAAAGAAGCCCGTGAAGAGGATTCCACTTACCTTCTCTGAGCCTTAGCACAAGAGGGACATGAAGTCTCAAAAGGTAGATTCCCAATTCGCCAACACACAGTCCCTCGTTGATGGCACGTCCTGTCTCAGGAGGAAAAAGCAGACTCTCCAAGTTTATTCCAGACATCTTACAGGACAAAGCGGACAGGATTTCTAGGTTTAACTGGACATTGCAGACAATGAATGCTAAATTTTTCTGAAATTGCAACACTTCTTTATGACCAAGTCCTCAGGTGGGGACCCTTTGCTGTGAGAGCCCAAACCGAGCAGCCTCTGGAACCTGTGTGCTCTCTCTGGGCCTCCTCACCTACAAAACTTCCCGCTGTCTATTTTCAGGAGCAATCCACATGCGCTCTCAGGGTTCTACCTCAACCATCGGGACCGTGGCTCACTAGAGCCTCACCCTCCCTCCAGGTGTGAAGGTGCATCCTCCGGGCTTAGGACCATGGCTGATGCTGGACACTTCCTGAGGCTCCTGTTGAACCAGTCCTCTCCCCCCACTTGGCCGGACAGTCCCTGCTGCAGCACAGACTTCGCCACCGACTGAGGATGGTGCGGTTCCGACAGCCGGTCAGCCTCCTGCAGGGTTCTATCGTCTCTCCCCCAGCGTCTCTGTAGCACCTCCGTCCTGCCAGTCTCAGTGGGACCTCCTGATTGTGCTACCTCAGTTAGGGAACCTTCTGGATCTTGCTTAAATTTATCAGAGACTCCTGTCGAGAACCCTGACCTATTTGTTGATGGATGACACCTCCAAACCAAAACTGGAAGCTGTCAAGCAGAACATGCTGTCGCCTCAAACCCCTGTGCTCCAGCGATCCTTCCCCCTCAGCCCCTGGTCGCTGGGACCACAGGCCACCATGCCCACCGACCTTCTGAAGTTCTCCCTTAAGGCATAATCCTCTGCTGAGGCAGACTCAGCACAGATGGCAGAACTTGCTGCACTTGGCAGAGCTTGGCACCTGGTCAAAGTCCAGAGGTTGACGCACACACAGGAGGTAGGGGGGCCTTTGGAGAAGCAGGTGACTTCGGGATGATTTGGAAACAAAGGCAGTTTCTTACTCCCACTGGGACCTCCATCCAAGATGGACAAGTTCAGCAGCTGTCAGCTGCACTCCTACTTCCTAGCGAGGTGGCTTTTGTGAAAGTTGAAGCCTATGCAAGAAGAGAAACCAGGGGAGCGGAAGGAAGCGCTCCAGGAGGTCATCACTGCAAACGGTCTTAACAGAGGTTGTGATCCTAACTTACCCTTAACGAACAAATCCCTGGGGGGATTCAAATCAAAGAGGCCATTGTAAAATATCCATCTTTGGCTCCTGATTTTGTTTTTGATTTTTTTTTTTTTTTTTTGAGACAGGATCTCACTCTGTCACCCAGGCTGGAGTGCAGTGGCATCATTACAGCTCACTGCAGCCTCCAACTCCTGGGTTTGAGCCATCCTCCTGCCTCAGCCTCCTGAGTTGCTGGGACCACAGGTGTGTGCAACCACACTGGGCTGATTTTTAAACTTTTTTGTAGCTCTGGGTTCTGGCTATGTTGCCCAGGCTGGTTTTGAACTCCTGGCCTCAAGGGTCCTCCCACCTTGGCCTCCCAAAGTGCTAGAATTCAGGCACGAGCCACCATGCCTGGCCAAACCCCTGACTTTGAATAAGAAGAATGGAAAAAGTCTGGTTGTACCTTTCACTCAGATGATTTCTGGCACTTCCAATAAGGCTGCTTGGTGGCACCAGATGATTGCAAATGAATGTTGGCTAAATATCCCAATGAAACTACTAATAGACAGATTGGTCACTATTAATACCTTAAATCAACATTCTTTCTTTTTAAAGAAAACTTTAAAAAGACAGTTGTAGTAATCGTGAGGTCATGTGTCATGTCAACAATATAATCATGGAAAAATCTGCAAAGATGGAACATGGCCATGGAACCAAAGTCTCAAGGGCTCATTGACTATCTGCAACTGGATTTTATCTGGCTTCTGCCTTTCCTGGGATTCAAACATGTTTAGTTATTGTATGTCTATTTTCAGGATGTGTTAAAGCACTTCCTTATTGAAAAGCCATAGCCCTTACAGTTGCTAAAAAACTGCTGGTTTTTGTATTTCCAACCCGGGACATCCCAACTTTTACGTCAAGTGATCAAGGCACACACTTTATAGGGCCATTATAAAAGAACTCTTTAAAATGTTACATCTTGGCCGGGCATGGTGGTTCACGCCTGTAATCCTATCACTCTGGGAGGCCGAGGTGGGAGGACTGTTCGAGGTCAGGAGTTTGAGATCAGCCTGAGCAAGAGCAAGACCCCATCTCTAGTAAAAATAGAAAGAAATTAGCTGGGACAACTAAAAAATGTATACACAGGAAAAGATTAGCCGGGCATGGTGGCGCATGCCTGTAGTCCTAGCTACTCGAGAGGCTGAGGCAGGAGGATTGCTGGAGCCCAGGTTGCTGTGAGCTAGGCTGACTCCACAGCACTCTAGCCCAGGCAACAGAGTGAGACTTTGTCTCAAAAAAATAAAATAAAATGTTACATCATATCAAAAACCACACTACCTTTACACCCCATGATATTCTAAACAGGTTGAAAGAACCAATGACATCCTTAAATTAAAAGTAGGAAAATTCTCAGCAAGCCTGGCACTCCTTTGGCGGAAGGCACTCTCACTAGCCCTTCTGCCACGTGGTTCTCTCCCTGGAGGACACAGTTATCCTACAAACTGCTGCGATAGACTGAATGTTTATGTCTCACCAAAATTCATACATCAAAATCCTAAGGCCAATATGATTGGGTATTAAGAGTGTGGCTTTTGGGGTGTGATTAGGTTGTGGGGTGGAGCCCTCATAAATGTCTTTGGTGCCTTTATAAAAGATGTCCAACGGCCAGGTTCACACCTGTAATCCCAGCACTTCGGGAGGCCAAGGCTGGAGGATCACTTGAGCCCAAGAGTTCAAGTTCAAGACAAGTCTGAGCAACATAGTGAGACCCCATCTCTAAAATATATATATATACATATATATATATATATATATATATATGTGGCCAGACATGGTGTTGCACACCTGTAGTCCCAGCTCCTTAGGAGGCCGAGGCAGGAGGATCCCTTGAGCCCAGGAGTTTGAGGTTGCACTGAGCTGTGATGATGCCAGTGTATTCCAGGGCAACACAGTGAGGTATAAGAGACCCCCTTGCCTGTTTCACCATGTGGGTTTACAGCAAAAAGAAGACCACCTATGAGGCAGTGGGACCCACCAGACACTGAACCTGCCACACCTTGATCTTGGACTTCCCAGCCTCCTGAACTGTAAGAAGTTAAGTTTCTGTTGCTTTTAAGCCACCCAGTGTATGGTATTTTGTTTTAGCAGCCTGAATGGACTAAGACACTTTGTAATATATTTAAGGATTTCACCTCTGATACTAGAGTCTGCCCTGCTGTACACAGACATGGCAAAATACTGCAAAGGACTTGTGTACTGTACCCGATCCTGTCACCAGCAGGTGATGTCTGCCGCCCCACAACACCTTCCTAAAAGCTTTTTCATGATCTTCAATCTGGAGATTCTGTCTATTAGAAGAGACATCTGAGAAAACTGCTCTTAAACTTTATTGGAAGGGATTTGCCATCTACTGTTAACAACAAATACAGCAGTGAAACTCCGGAGAGTTACATTTTACAGCTTGGGTTTGTGATTCACAACTAAAGATGCGATCCAGAATCCCACACAATGGGGGGAAGACTATTCCAACAGGGGACCTCAAACTTTAGAGAGTCCCGAGAAGCAGCAGTGGACTCGGACTAGGTGATTCGTTTTCTCTGGATTTCCATGCACCCCTGCTGGTACTACTTTCTTTGGGTCCAGGACATCTGGTGCTGTTTGCTCTCACGCTCTTTAGAAATAGTATTCTGAGACTTGTCTGCGCATACAGACTAATTCTGGAAATCATCAGGGCTAAAAATCCAGCTCTGACATGAGCTCCCAAATGAGGCACCCTTGATTATTTGGGCACTTCGCCTGGAGAAATTACTCACTCATTGTTTATGCAAACAACCTGAGCAACGTTACCAAAGGTGGAAATGACATAAATAGACAAGACTTTAAGAAAACTACTACTAACTTTGGCGGACGTTGTGGACACCACCACAGCTTCCCGCGTGGACTGCGGATCAGCCTCAACTCACTGGCACGCCCAGCGATAGACAGTCACACACTCCAGGTTTCTCATTGGCAGTCACCGCAGCCTGCGCCACTGCTGACACCTCCTGCTGTATGTGGATGAGTGAAGTGGGCAAAGTAGAAGAGACTAAACAATGCCTTAAGGAAAAAATTGTCTCTTTAAGGTGGGTCCTCACAGCCTGTGGGATTTGTTGTCTTGGCCCGGGTTGGGCAACTGGGGTTCCAGGCTCTGCAGCATCTTATAAGGATGATTAATGGATCTTGCTTTTGTCATGGTGGTCGTGAGTCTGGTCTGTTGCATTCCGTCCAGGGTCTCACATGCTGCTGTGTGGTCGCTGTCTCGTCAGATGATCTCTATGATGATGCAGCAACAAAAAGAAAAAACTCTCATGCTCTCACTGACTATGCAGACAAGTGGAGCGTCCCGAGCTGTGAAGACCTGGGTCTCTAGCCCTCCCTGAGTCAGCCACTCACAAGTGAGAAGACGGCCAAAAGGGCAGGGCACTGAGAGACTGACTATATTATACAAGCAGACAACGGTCAGACGATATATGACAGTCTCTGACCCATGGTCTCAGCAGCGATCAGCCCAGAATGGTCAGGACTTGGTCCATGACTGCCAGTTTCCATATTTTTTTTGTTCCTACTTCCAACCCAGGACCAACCAGAGAAAGACAAATATATTCCCTAAACTCAGATGCTCTGCAAACATAAGCTGCCCTGCTCTAGGTCACCTGCCCCCCAGAGTCCCCCTGCCAACAGCCTCGGTCCACTTCACCTCCCCAGCCCATCCCCAGGCTGGCCCTTCTCCCCGTCGTTCCTGCTACTACCTGAGTCTCAGCTCCCAACTGTCACCGTCTTCCACCTGGACCACCCCAGCGGTCTCCTAGCGCAGAGGCCTAAACCTGCCCTTGCCCAGTGGCCCGCATTCCTCCGCTGGACAGCCCCACTGTGCTTTTCAAGTGCAGAGCCGATCCCACACACACCCCCTGAAAACCCTTCACTGACTTCTCACAGCCTGGCCCTTCGGCTCGCTCTAGGTACTTCTCTCCTCGTGGTCTGCGCCGGGTGCACTCTGGCTGGGCTGAGCTGTGCTCCCTCAGGCAGGGGCTTTGCAGGGGCTGTTCCCTCGACCCAGGGAGCCCTCCTCCCCACCTCTCACGGCTTTCGTCAGCCTACGTCAGCTTGCCCTGATCCCAGGCGTTGCCGGTTTGGATCCGGTTTCTGGGTCGCAGGCACGTATAGAGAGAGCTCTCCTCTCTCAGGAACATGACTGGTTTCTAACCGTACTTTTCATTGTGCGGTTGTTTCACGGTTGCCCGGCTCCCCGGCTAGATGCTAAGCTCCGGGAGAGCAGAGATGGAGTCGCTGTATCCTTGCTGCCTGGTGGACTCACACAAGGTGTATGCAGAACAGAGGAGAGAAGGAGTACATGTAAGTTGTTTCCAAAGGTCTCCTTTTTCTGTAGACATTTCACTGGTTTTAGCTTAGCTCTATCAATTTATTTTGTTGTAATGAGCATGTGTACAGCTGTCTCTATGCGTACTCAACCAGGGCTGCTGAATAGTGTGATACCTCCTGTATGCGAGGGAAGGGGCTGAGGGAGGAAGAGGGAGGTGAAATCAAGCTCCCTCCGCTCACACAGGTCCCGTGCCTCAGTGTGGGGCTAGGGGACACATGTAGGAAGTGTACAAAGGTACTTTTACCTTGACACGCCAGAGCCCTGAGGGTGGCACCTGCTCAGAAGGCCCCTACTTTTCTGATTTGCACAAAGGTGCCTGTGGGCCCGCGCTGTCAGGCTCTGCCGCCAGTTTCAGACTCTTCTCAGTTCTGTGGCCACCCAGAGGGCTCCCTCTCTTCTGGACAATCATCTTGCAAATGCTGGTGCTGACTGTAGGTGACCAGAGGAGAGCTGGGTGGCCTCAGCACAGGGCAGAGCACAGAGCAGATTTGGCTCTTCTGCTGACTGAACCACTGACACCAAACTGCCTGCCCACAGAACAAGCAGAATAAACCACGTATGGGGGCACTTGCTGAGCAGTTAAATCCTTGAGTGTAACTTGTGTCTTTGGTTTGATGACTTCACTGTCATGCCCTTTCCCAAGTCTTTGAAAATAATCTCATCAAGCCCCTGGGTCAGGTTGCTGATTCCTTCTATGGTGAGGAACAGTGTCCGATCTCAAAGCTGCACACAGAGGGTTCGTTTCACTAGTATCCATGCTGAAGTGTTTAGGGACGATGTGTGTCAATACCTGCAATTTTCTTTGCACTAAAAAAAGATGGATCAAGAGATGAATATTTGAATAGATATGTGATAAAGCAAATAAAACAGAATGTTACTTGTGAGAGCTAGGTGAGATGTCCACTGAACAATGATTTCAACTTTTCAGTATGTTCAAAATTTTCATAGGATGCTGGGCAACAACTTCATTCAACATTTATTAAAATTTTATTATATTCATATTTGTTAAAAATTCATTATATTTATATTTATGAGAATACTTATTTATGCTATATTTATTAAAGTAAGCTAGCTTTGGGGATACAATGCTGAATCAGACATGGTCCCTGTGGGTTTGGCACTGCCCAGGAGAAACAGACATGTTAGAAGACGATGATAACACACAATACAGTGAGGGCAGTGATAGCCACACAGAACGTTCTGGGAATACCAAGGCCTACCACAGTTTGGTATGTTTATGTGTGTGTGGTGGTCAGGCATGTTGTGTGTGTGGTCAGTTGTGTATGTGTGGTGGTCAGGCATGTGTGTGTGTGGTCAGGCATGTGTGTGTGGTCAGGCAAGTGTGTGGTCAGGCATGTGTGTGTGGTCAGGCGTGTGTGTGATAGTCGTTCAGGCATGTGTGGTCAGGCATGTGTGTGTGTGGTCAGTTGTGTATGTGTGGTGGTCAGGCATGTGTGTGTGGTCAGGCATGTGTGTGGTCAGGCATGTGTGTGGTCAGGCGTGTGTGTGATAGTCGTTCAGGCATGTGTGGTAGGCATGTGTGTGTGTGGTCAGGTGTGCGTATGTGTGTGGTGGTCAGGCATGTGTGTGGTAGGCATGTGTGTGTGTGGTCAGGCATGTGTGTGTGTGGTAGGCATGTGTGTGTGTGGTTGGCATGTGTGTGTGTGGTCAGGCATGTGTGTGTGTGGTCTGGCGTGTGTGTGATAGTCGTTCAGGCATGATTGGTAGGCATGTGTGTGTGTGGTCAGGTGTGCGTATGTGTGTGGTGGTCAGGCATGTGTGTGTGGTAGGCATGTGTGGTGTGGTTGGCGTGTGTGTGGTCAGGCATGTGTGTGTGTGTGTGGTCTGGCGTGTGTGTGTGTTTGTAGTGGTCAGGCATGTTTATGTGTGTGTGTATGGTGGTCAGGCGTGTGGATGTGTGTGGTCAGGCATGTGTGTGTGTGTGCGTGCGTGCGTGTGTGCGGTGGTCAGGGCCATGAGTGCAGGCTTGAATGGCCACAGCGATTAGCAATGAAGTGAGTTCAGGTAGCGGGGCAAGGATTGCACGAACAAACCCCATGTGGGCTTTGCAGGAGCCAGAGGTAGGGCCAGGAGCAGTCACCCTGAGGAAGGCGTGTGCCATGCTGGTCGGCAGGGCCGCCCGTGCGGGGCTGGCGTGGTCACGGCCGGAGGGACGACATGGGCGGCTTGCTCTTGGCTGGCGGGGGATGTGGCTTTGGGCCAGCTCTCTGCACGAGCTGAGCGGCCCTGAGGAATGTTTGCCGTGAGGCTGGAGGCCCAAGGGGGAGACGAAGGACAGGGAAGCACGCTGCTCCCCACGGGAGAGGCCGTGGCCTGTGGGACACCAGGTGGAGCTGCCCAACTGGCAGCCAGAAACATAGAGCTGAAATTTAGGACAGAGGTGGAGACGCGGGCTTGGGACGGCAATAGCAGGGTTTGAACCTGAGGAAGGGAAGGGGGTTGGAGAACCCCGGCGAGCTGAGCTTCCCCAGGACGGCAGGCCAGAGAGAGGAGGACCACGCGCCGCCCAGGCCCAGCGTCCAGACTCAGGGTGGCGAGGGCCGGGCGGACACTCGTGCCCGGGAGCCCGGGGCTGGTGGAAGGACGCGGGCGGAGCCAGCGGGACGCCGGGAAGGGGCCGCTGGGCAGTCCCTGGGAGAAGCCTGGTGGCCCAGTGCGTGAAGATCCAGAACTTTCTCCAAAGCTCCTACTCCGTGTTTTCACCCATTTTGAGAAATATACTATTTATTGCTACACAATTTTTTAGAAATCTGGGCAAAAGTGGACTTCAGGTAATTTAAGAGTTTATGCAAATACATGCACTTAACCCTCTCCCCACTCAACATGGAGTAGATCTAACTTAAAATCAGAATTTTCAGGAAAAGGTGTAACAACTTTCTTCGGAAAAGAATTATGAAGTCAGGAGACCCAGTCCAAGAAGTGCTCACCAAGATGTGTCAATCAAGGGCACCCTTGTCCCAGTTCTGATAGCCAAAGTTCTACCCTCCAATGGTAGCGCCGCATTCTCACAGTTGGCTTCCTATTGGCTCTGAGATGTGGGCGGGGCTTCCACTCCAGAGGCTGCCACTGGCTCCACCCCATTCCATGCAAACGAATTCAAAGCTGTAGTGAGCCCACGTGACTGGTCACATGGTTGATGACACTCTTCCCACCCCTCTAGTGACGTCATCACCCACTCAAACTCTCACGAGAGTTTGTCCAGGGGGTAAGAGGCTGGTCAGGGGAGGGGGCTCCAGAGGGACCCCTCACTTCCGCTCTTGAGCCTCGAACCCAGCTTCGCCCAGGGGCCCAGAGGGCCTGTGGGGGGTGCCCAGGGGCCCCATGCACACTCCACTCCCATTGGCTGGCCGCGCCGGCATGCAAATGAGGCCCAACGTCACTTCCTGCGACCACTCGAGCGCCATCTTCTCTTTCTGGCCGCGCGGGAGGAGGGACGGGTGGTGCCGGGGGGTGGGCTCGCGCTGAGGCGGGGTCCCGCCGCGCGGGGCGGAGGCGCGGGGGGCGCGGGCGGCCCCGCGGGACGCGGCAGCTCTCGGCGGAGGACGCGGCGGCGCTGCTAGAGGCGGCGGCGGGGACGCGGCGCTTCTCGGGCGCCAAGCGGTAGGTACGGCCCCGGCCCCGGCCCCTCCCGGCCACGCCCACGCCCGCCCAGGCGCTGCCCGCGCCGGCCTCGGCAGTCCCGGGACGTTCTCAGGGCGCGGGGTTCGCGGCCCGAGCGGCGCCCGCTGTCCCTGACGCGCCGCGGCCCGCCCCTCCCCGCGGGTCACGTGGGAGCGGGGCCGTCCCGGGAGGGCGGGGAGAGAGGGAGGGGAGAAGGCGACGGGGGAGAGCGAGCGGGCAGAGTAGGGGTAGGGGAGGGGCACACGGGAAAGAGGGGCGCGGGGGCGAGGGGCGGCGGCCTGACGGCTAGAGAGGGGGACCGCGCTGGGTAGAGGGGCGCAGCAGGGAGGGCGGAGCGGAGGAGGAGCGGGACCGGGGTGGGTGGAGGAGGGTTGCGGGAGATCTGGCCCCTGGAGGGAGCCCAGAAGCGCCCCAGGCCAGGCTCTCCCTGGAGGCCTCGCGGCAGGAGTGTGGAAAGATGGCAGAGCAAAAGTGGGACAGGTACGGACGGTCACACCTAAATCTGCCACGGTCTTTCCCCCCACGGCTGATAGCAAATCCCTGTTCCTTCACTGTTGAGCCTTTGATGAGAATATCGACAGTCCATAGGCAGATGTTGACTTTAAAGTTTTAGCTTTTCATCTGCCATTGCTGATTTCGACCAAATAGATTGTGTTTACGAAATTTCTACAAACATTTGGCCGAGTGTAGCTGTCCTTTTAAAGGTATTGCAGTTGCAGAATGATTAAGTATATTAAGTATTTTCTTTGAGTTTGAACAGAAGGCTTGTCTGAATGCTTAAAACTCATGTTTGAATAAAGGGGTAATCATTTTCTCTTGAGGTCTTGAGGAATCTGCTGTCTGGTCAGCAGATATCTTACACTGCAGATTGGCAAGTGCTGTAACATTGAAGTGCTGTGGGCATCACTGGAGCGTTTTTGAAGGAACTCCCAGCTTTCATCAAATGAGGGGCTTGGAGTCTGGGTGCCATTTGGCAGGTGAGGAGCGTTTGTGGGAGAGTAAGAAGGTAGGAGTTGTGAAAAGTTCGTGTTCATCTGTGGTTGGAAATCAGGTAACGTACGTGACTTATTTGGAGATATTACTTATTTGGCCACGTAGTGAGAGTGCTGGCATTGTGCTCTGATGACAGCATTGAGCCAGTGGTCGTTAAGTATGGCAGTGACAGATCTATGTTCAGAAAGCCTGGACAGCAGTAAGGAGGAGACAAGAGGCTGTCCTTTCATGGTCTAGTTGAGAGGGTAAGAATGTGTGGGCTGCAGTAGCGCACGTATGGCAGGAGTTGATCCCTGGTTAAGAGGGATGATGACAGTGATGGCAAGATTTTAGCTGAAGAAATCCTGGGATTTTTGGCAACACCTTTTTGATTTGAACCCAAGTTTGCAATTGCCGGCACTGTGAGGAGGTAAATTAGCCCTGCCCTGCACTCTTTGGTTGTCACAGACCTGTTAGGGCAGCATGTTACATGGGAGGAAACTGGGAGGTTGAAGGCCACAGGGCTAGGAGGGGATCTGGTGATTTGAACCCAGACTTTCTGAATATATGGCATAAATATTCTGTGTTTAAGTTGCTTTTTAAAGAAAGCCCTATATTCCAGTAGTTGAGACATTTCATTTAGTTTTTTTGCTTATGTGCCAAATGCCGTACACATATTAACTCATGCATCCTTGAAGCTGCTCTGTAAATGAGGTTGCACTCTCCCTGTTTTACAGATGAAGCAGCCAAGGCCCAGAGAGATTAAGTTGCTTGCCCAGGATTACACAGCTAGGGATGGAGGAGGTGATTTAAACCCTGCACACAGCCCCAGAGTTCTTGCTGGTGACCATTGTGCTGTGCTGCCTCAAGTGAAAATCCTTTTAGAATTTAGATTTCACAGAAACTGAAAAGAAAGTTCTGTGGATTAAGAAGAAATATTGTTTATTACCTGAATGATTTAATTTTTTACAGTGTATTTTTTCCATAATAAAACTTCTTTAAGTGATCATGGTACTGTAAAACAGCAAAAGTAACCCTTTAAGTACACCTTTGGGAAATAATATTTTCTTGTGCACATCAGTGAAATTTTATAGTAGTTGCATGTCTACCACAAACTTTGTGAACTGAGGTTAATTTAGTGCATGATAGAGAAACAGTTGGCTGCCCAGCCTGCCATTTTCTAATGGTGAAAGTGCAGGTTTTACAGAGTACTCAGAATACGTGGAGAACAGTATCTGTAGAGGATCTACAAATATGAAAACATTGAACCATTTCTTTCCTAGTTATTAATCCATTGGGCGTTTTGTGTGGACTTGTGTCCTTAGAATGGATAAATTATGGTAAAAGAATGGATCTAAGAATGAGTAAATTATGCTGTCTTGGAGTGAATAAATTATGAGTAAAAGCTTCCCTTCCCCAGACTGACTGGCAACAGTTAAGAAACTTCTGTAATTTATCTATATCTTTTTATCCTCAGTTGGTTTCCTTAAAGCAGTTAGCAAACTGCTAGAGAAGGGAAACTTTTTCTCTCTTTTTAAAAATAAAGCAGCACTCTGAGAGGCCGAGGTGGGTGGATTGCTCAAGGTTAGGAGTTCAAAACCAGCCTGGGCAAGAGTGAGACGCCATCTCTACTAAAAATAGAAAGAAATTAATTGGACAACTAAAAATATATAGAAAAAATTAGCCGGGCATGGTGGCGCATGCTTGTAGTCCCAGCTACTTGGGAGGCTGAGGCAGAAGGATTGCTTGAGCCCAGGAGTTGGAGGTTGTAGTGAGCTAGGCTGATGCCATGGCACTGTAGCCCGGGCAACAAAGTGAGACTCTGTCTCAAAAAATAAAAATAAAATAAAAAAAATAAAACAGGATCTGTTTGCTTGTTTTTTGGTGAACCACAATAACAATGGTGCGGGAATGGGGCATTTGAGAATGAAAAGTTCCTATTCTTCAAATTCTTAAAGAAAAAAGATTGACGGTTTTTTGGCCCTAGTCCCAAGCCTTGAACAAGTAACTATGGAACCTTCCCTGCTTACTGACAGCCTCATTTCAATAACACCTTCTGAGAGTGAACCAGTCAGCAGTAGCCTCCAGTATCCATGGTTGTGTGAATCCGCCAGTCCCTAAATACTGCTGCTTCCGGGAATCCACTGGTTCTTGTATTGCATGCTTCTCAAAAACCCATCATGAGGCCAGCTCTGGTGGTGTAAGCTGAGACTGTTCCTTGCAAGCAATAAATTTAGCTTCCCTGTTTAAGATACATGTGGGTGATGGTCTGTACTTTAGACAGTCCTATTTAATGGCTTTTGGAGAAGGAAGAACCCCAGGGGATAGAAAGGATAGTGGAACCTTATGGAGGAAATGAAGGCAAGTCTGATAGAGTGAGTGGAAAGCGTCTAACAGAGTTTTCATTGAGCCTTGCTCTGGCCAAAGGAGCCAGTCTGGGCTTGAAAGTGACCTTGTGCTTAGCATTTAGAAATGCATCCTGAACACTTGACAGCTTTTCTCTGAGAGTATAAGCTTTTGCAGGCTTGAACCCCATTCAGTGCATTATATTTTTGAACATTTTACTATTTTTTCTATTTCTTGTGATTTTTTTTTTTTTTTTTTTTGAGACAGAGTCTCACTCTGCTGCCTGGGCTAGAGTGAGTACTGTGGCGTCAGCCTAGCTCACAGCAACCTCAAACTCCTGGGCTCAAGCGATGCTTCTGCCTCAGCGTCCCAAGAATCTGGGACTACAGGCATGCGCCACCATGCCCGGCTAATTTTTTCTATATAATTTTAGTTGGCCAATTAATTTCTTTCTATTTATAGTAGAGACGAGGACTCACTTTTGCTCAGGCTGGTTTTGAACTCCTGACCTTGAGCAATCCACCCGCCTTGGCCTCCCAGAGTGCTAGGATTACAGGTGTGAGCCACTGCGCCCAGCCTCCTGTGATTTTTATATCCCCCAGTTCTACAATGGTAATGATCCTTAAATCTCTCCTTTTGCTGAGACCTACATACACTTTTCATGTCAATAAGCTGTCTGAAAAGAAGCTTACTCACTCCAAATCAGCTTCTCAAAAACTTTTGTCTTTCCTTGTTACCCACCGAAATTTCAATTTCCTTCCTCTTACGTGTTAACCCTCTTTCCTCCCACCCCTTCCCCATTTGATTCCAGTCTATGTTTTTGGATTTACTTGCCTTTTGCTAAATATATTCAGACTTTTCTTCCTGTACCTCAGTCGTTGTTTGATATTGACTTACCTTAAATGTCTTGGGTTCCAGCTTTCCATAGCCTGTCACTTGTCTGAACATTCATAGCATTTTCTGCATCTTATGGTTCTTACCCTGCTTTGTTTTATGTCTTTTGTTCATTGAATGAACATTTGCTGCGTGCTGTGCTTTGTGATGGGTCCCAAACAAGCAAATACAACGTGATTCCTGCCCTGAAGAATTTCAGTCCAATAGGGGAAATAGATACATAGGCAGATAATTGCAGGATAGTGAGGTCAGTGCAATGGAAGATGTATAAGCTGGTTACTGTGCTAAGTTTAAGTTCTAGGAGGGCTCACTGAACCTGCCCTTGGGCAGGGTTATAGAGATAGAATGGCTGTCTTGGGAGATACTGCCAAATTGCCCTCTAATGTGTAGAAATTAGGATTTTTTCACTTAGTCTCACTAGCACCAGATATTATCAATCTTAAAAGTTACTGTTTGGATAGTAAAAAGTTGACATTTATTTTAAATGTCATTTCTTTAATTTTTAATGAAGTTGAGTTACCAAAATGTTTGCCACTTGAACTTGGCTACTAGCTTTTTTCGTTTTTATAGCTTACACATTTAAAAAAAATTTTGAAATAGTTGCAGATTTACAGAAAAGTTACAAAAACAGTACAGAGAACACATTTTCCCAGAATCATTTTGACAGTGAGTTGCTGAAAAAGGGGCCACATTACCACCAATATGATTTCTTACAAACAAGAACATTCTCATGTCTATCCAATAACAAAGCCATCCTGAGGGAGGTGTGTAGCATTTTAATGATCTAGTCTTGCAATTCTCATGGCATTATTTCCTCCACACGCTATTGGTTGAGATGGCCACAAAGTTCTGCTAAGGGTCAAGAGGAGGGGACGTAGGTGCGCCAGCTTTTGGGAGGAGTGTCAGAGTCATATTGTAAGAGCATGTGGGATGGGAGGTATTGTTGCATCTTTGGAAAATTTAGTTGCCACAGGTTACAATCGGTTACTTCATATATGCCCAAATTGTCCCATGGGCTGAGGGAGCCGCTTCAAGCTGGTTTCTTCTGTGTACTTTTGACTTATCTGTCAGATCATTGCTTGAGCAAACGGCCTTGTTTTCTGGCACAAGGTGTCCTGGGCTCATCTTTACTGTGCTCCAGCCTTAGAATCAGCCATTTTTCCAAGGAGCCTGGTTCTTTTAGTGGAAAGTGGTATTTAGAGATTAAAATTTGGGTCCTAGTTGTGCTCACTGCTACTGAGGTAACTGCTTCCAGGTTCTCTGTGGACAGACCTATGGAGCTTGTGTTGTGTATGAATGTGTACACACTCTCGGACAACATTTGTCTTTATCTTGAAAACAATGAGGTCATTTCAGTGCCCTGTAGTCTGGTCAAGTGCCATGGCGTTTATTTTAATTTTATGCCTTTTTAGATAGTGTTTAAACAGCTTTATTGAAATATATAATTTATGTCCTATACAATTCACCCATTAAAGTGCACAGTTTAGTGACTGTGAGTATATTCACAGAGCTGTGCATGTCTCCATAGTTGATTTCAGAACATTGTCGTTATTCCAAAAAGAAGTCCTGTTTCCCTTAGCCGTCACCTCCTGGTTTACTCAATCCTGGCAGCCACTGTTGTGCTTTTTTATCTGTGGATTTGTCTGTTCTGGACACTTTGTATAAATGGAGTTGTGCAATATGTGGTCATTGTGTCTAGCTTCTTTCAATTGGGTTTCCAAGGTTCATCCCCACTGTAGCATGTATCAGTTTCATTTCTTTTTATAGCCAAATAATATTACATTGAATGGATATACCACATATAATTTATCCAGTCATCAGTTTTTGGACATTTGGGTTGTTCACACTTTTTAGCAATTGAATAATGATGCTGTAAACCTCCTTGTTTAAGTTTTTGTGTGGGTTGGGCGTGGTGGCTCACGCTTGTAATCCCACCAGTCTGGGAGGCCGAGACGGGAGGATCACTTGAGGTCAGGAGTTTGAAATCAGCATGAGCAAGAGCGAGAAAAATAGAAAAATTAGCCAGGCGCAGTGGTGCACACCTGTAGCTACTCGGGAGGCTGAGGCAGGAGGATTGCTTGAGCCCAGGAGTTTGAGGTTGTTGTGAGGTAGGCTGACGCCACGGCACTCTAGCCTGGGCAACAGAACAAGACTGTCTCCAAAAAAAAAATTTTTTGTGTGGATGTATGTTTTTCATTTCTCTTGGGTGAAGTTGCTGGTTCATGTGGTATGTATATGTTTAATCTTTTGAGGGAATTCCAGACTTTTCCAATCTGGCTGCACTATTTTACATTACTAATAGCAATGTATGAAAGTTCTAATTTCTGTACATCCTTACTAACACGTGCTATTTTCGTTTTTTTTTTTAAAAAAAATTGCAGTCATCCGAGTAGCTGTAAAGTAATTCCTCATTGTGGTTTTGATTTGCATTTCCCCAAATAGCTAATGATGTTGAGCATCTTTTCATGTGCTTTGCTTTTTTTTTTTTTTTTACACATTCCATAGATGGTGAGAATCATGTGCTTTTCTTAATGGCCATTTGTATATCTTTGAAGAAGTGTCTATTCAGATCCTTTGCCCATTTTTAAATGGGGTTATTTGTCTTTCGATTATTGAATTATAAGAGTTCTTTATATAGTCTGGAATTATACTCTATTCCTAATGTTTACCAACCTTGTTAGAAAATATTTTTTATGTATATACTTATTACAGTTTTGTTTTTTTTTTTAAGGAAAATTTCAAACATGTTTCAAATTCCTGTGGAAAATCTTGACAACATCAGAAAGGTGCGAAAAAAGGTGAAAGGCATTCTTGTGGATATTGGGCTTGACAGTTGCAAGGAGTTACTGAAGGTAAGAAGATACAAATCACAGGTGGAAAGGAGATGATAATATTGGAGTGCTAGGGTTGGCTTTATGGAGGTGAGATTGGAACTGGTAGTTTTTGAAGAGTGGGTAAGATTCCATAGAATGGAAATTGCTAATATTTTCAATGGCTGTATGAAAGCATCATTAGTCCTTATTTATGTCTTTCTGACTTGAGGTGAGCTATTTAAGTTTTTGTTTTTTTTTTTTTTTTTTGAGACAGAGTCTCACTCTGTTGCCTGGGCTAGAGTGCCGTGGCGTCAGCCTAGCTCACAGCAACCTCAAACCCCTGGGCTCAAGCAATCCTTCTGCCTCAGCCTCCCGAGTAGCTGGGACTACAGGCATGCGCCACCATGCCCAGCTAATTTTTTCTATATATTTTTAGTTGACCAATTAATTTCTTTCTATTTTTGGTAGAGACGGGGTCTCGCTCTTGCTCCATGAGTTGTT
>CAUYMX010003229.1:0-25598 GCA_963573855.1 Lepilemur septentrionalis | reverse complement strand
TGGAACAGAATAGAGAGCCCAGAAATTGACCCATATAAATATACTCAACTGATCTGTGACAAAGAAACAAAGGCAGTACAATGAAGAAACAATATCTAGTCATGAATCTTATACCCTTTAAAAAAATTAACTCAAAAGGATCACAGGCCTAAATGTAAAATACAAAACTGTAAAACTTCTAGAAAATAACATAAGATAAAATCTAGGTGACTTAGGATTTGGTGATGACTTTTTAGATATAACACCAAAAGCATGACCCATAAAAGAAAGAATTGATAAGATGGACTTCATTAAAGTTAAAAATATTTTCTCTGTGAAAGATACCATCAATAAAAAGAGAATCCACAGACCGGGACAAAATATTTGCAAAGAACCTATCTGGTAAAAGATTTGTATTCAAAATACAAAAAGAAGTCTTAAAATTCAACAATAAGAAAACAAACAGCCTAATTCCAAAATGGTCCAAAAGCCTTGACAGACACCTCACCAAATAAGATCTATAGGTGGTCAATAAGCATATGAAAAGATGTTCCACAGTGTATGAAATCAGGGAAATGCAAATCAATGCAACAAAATGATACCTCTGCATAGCTATTATTATAAAATGGCCAAAATTCAGAACACTGACAACACCAAATGTTGGTGAAGATGTGGAACAACAGAATCTCTCATTTATTGCCAGTGGGAATGCAAAATGGTACAGCCACTTTAGAAGACAATTTGGTGGTTTCTTATAAAATTAAACATACTCTTACCATACATTTCAGCAATTGTGCTCCTTCATGTCTACCCAAAGGAGTAGATAACTTACATTCACACAAAAACCTGCACATTGTAGCTTTATTGATAATCGCCAAAATTTAGAAGCAACCACAATGTCCTTCAGTAGGTAAATAGATATATAAACTGTGGTACATCCGGATGATGGGATATTATTCAGTGTTAAGAAGAAATGAGCTAATAAATCATGAAAAGATATGGAGAAAACCAAAATGCATATTACTAATTGAAAGAGGCCAATTTAAAAAGACTATATAACTATATGATTCCAACTATGTAACATTCTAGAAAAGAAAACAGTATGGTGATAATAAAAAGATCGGCGATCACTAGTGGTTGAGGGGAGGGAGGGATACATAGGTAGAGCACAGGGGATTTAAAGGGCAGTGGAAATACTCTCTGCCTGGCGCTAAAATAGTGGATACATGTCATTATACCTTTGTCCAGATCCATAGAATGTACAATATGAAGAGTGAACCCTAATATCAACTACAGACTTTGGGTGATGATGTGTCATTGTAGGTTCATCAGCTGTAACAAATGTACCACTCTGGTGTGGGATGTTGATAATGGAACAGTCTATGCACGTCTGGGAGCAAAGAAGTATAGGGAAATCCCTATGTTCCTTCTGTTCAGTTTTGCAGTGAACCTAAAACCTCCCTAAAATAATAAGGTATATGTTTTAAAAATACAGACATTGCTAGTGAATATATTGTAAACTTTTATTACGAGAATAATACAATTTTCTATATAAAGGATAGTGATAAACCCAATGGAAAAGACCCTAGTAAAAAAGTTAGGAAGGGATCTGACTGAGAGATTCATCCATTGACAAACCCTACAATACACTTTTCTTCCAGTCAGCTGTTTAATGACTTAATTTTACATATAAACAGATAGGCAGGGATCACAAGACCTTTTAACAAAGTGTATAAACTGTTAGAAATAAAAACCAAGAAACAAAAAAAAAAGACGCAAGACAAAACCTAATAGTACTAAGATTGAGAGGAAGCCAAGACAATGCAGGGAAATAGAATAATATATTTAATACCCTCTGAATGATGGGATGCTGCATCCTTCAAAAAGAAGAGAATCATATAAAAAACAAAGTACATAAAAGATCTCTGGAAAAGTTTTTAAAAAATCCAAAACATTTACAAAAATGACAGCATGATAAATTTGTGGAAACTTCAATAAATAAGACCTCTCCCCATAAGAATAAAAAAGAAAAGAAAAAAAGAGATAAGTGGAAATATCAATTAAAAAGTATAATACGTAAGTAAGTTATTCCTGAAAAACAAACAGAGGAGGAAGATAGGAGAAATTTATTATAACTTCCATGAGTTTATAAGCACTGTAAATAAAAACAACAAATAGCAAGACTTGCCGGTGAAAAATTTCAGACCACTCAGATTAAAGACAAAGTTTTAAAGTTCCAAGGAAGAAAAATAGTAGGCCACATACAAAAAGAAGAGAATCATAATGGTGCAATTATTCAAAATCTGACAAAGTATGTTAATCTAGAATTGTGTATCCTTACAGCCACACTATTATTCAAGAGTAAGGGCATTTTCCAAGAGAAAAGATATTTTCAAAAAAATAGTAAGCGAAATTTTAAAGTTTTTAAAATGTAATTTAAAAAACAATTTCAAAAAATAAGTAAATTTAAATAAGGTAATTGAAAATGGACATAAAAACTAGAGAAGCAATTGACAACGAAAAAATGCACAGGGGCCATTCTCTGGAAGATGTGCTCCACCGTAAAAAAAAAAAAAGAAGAAGATTAAATCAAAGAATAGTGGCAACAATGAGATAGAACATTTTCAAGACATTAATAATATTGTCCCAGAAGGACATTAAAATATCAAGCCCAGAGAGTAACTAGTTCGGGCTGAAAAGAGAAGACAGAGTACAAGAGAGATCTCTTGGAGTGAAATTAGGGGGAATAGGGAATGAAATTGCATATCAATTGATGTTTAGACCACCTGGAATGTTTATGGCAGCACAATTCACTATTGCTAGGTTGTGGAAACAACCGAATTGTCCATCAATCCATGAGTGGATTGTTAAAATTTCATATATGTTTACAGTGGAATACTACTCAATTTTAAGAAACGACAGTGAGCTAGCACCGCTTATATTATCCTAGATTAAGTTTAAGACCATTATTCAAAGTGAGGTGACACAAGACCCGAAGAATGGGCCCCACTTGTACTCATCATCAAATTGGTATTGACTGATTGACACTATGGTGCTTAAATGGTGGTAGTGTTCACTGGGGATTTTGGGGGTTGGGGGTGGACCCACATCTGGGGGATGTGGTGAACACTGTGGAGGGGAGGGGCATGCTTGAAATGTATTTGGGGACGGGTATTAGGGGTCTCAATGGGGGGTGGGAAATCCTCTAAAATTGATTTATGTGAATAGCTATACAACTTGGTAAATTTATTAATAATCATTTAATTGTACACTTAAAATAAAGACAAAAAAAAAGAATTTGGAGCAAATTAGTGACATGTCATGTGAGATGCCAGCAAAAAAAGAAAGCAGTTGTTAATTGTAGCAAAACATGAGTTTACAAGAAAGAGAATCTCATAATATACTACATAGCTTAGCTGTGAAAAATATGTAAAGTCAAAATATTACAAATGCTGATTATTGATTTATCAAAAATCTCTGGTGTAGCTATGCTGAAAGGATGAAAGGAGAGGAAGTGTAAGAGGAATTTGAGAAAGACATACACCAAAACAATCCTCAATATCTATCTAGGAAATCACTATATCATATGTAATGGTAAAATTTATGAAACAGTATCATAAGAATCTGTTTAGAAACATGGAAGTAATAGTAGGAGAAATCACTAAAATGTTAAAAGAAATTGTAAGAGTGGTAGCTAAGGGCGGGATAAGAGTCTTTTGTTTTTTCATTATAAACCCTGTGGTTTTTACATTTCTTTCTTATTTTTTAAATTGTGGTCTGATAATAATTTGATACAATAAAATTTAATTTTCTGTTCATCAAACAATAGTTTGATGAAATTTAAAAAATAAAAATAAAATCTCATGAAAAATGCCCAGCATGTATAAGTAGGTGTTTAAGGTCATTAATACATTTGTGTTTATTTTTTAAAATGAAATTCACAATAAGAAAATGGAGAAAAGCATTTTATTTATTTATTTAATTATGCTAAAAGTCAAGAGAAACCCATTCAAGTTTCTCATAGACGTGAGACTTTATAATCAAAATAATAATAATATAATAAAGATCCTAATTCTTTGTTTATCATATCTGTAAGAATTTTGTTTTATCCCAATTTGAAATTTATCTTTTAATTTTAGTATTTTTTGATGAGCAGATACTTTTAACATAATCTGGTAAATCCCATTTCTTTTTATGTTTAAATAGTCGCTTTAAGACCAGAGTCAACTAGATATTCTTTGTTACAATTTTAAACATAATAAAAGTTACCTTTATTCCAAAATTGTACCCCCAGATGTAAATGCCATGGTTCACAATATTAAAGCAGATGACCAAATACAAATGTATTTGTAAACTTCCTTATCATTAAAGAATCAAAAAAAAAGAAAGAAAGAAAGAAAGAAAAAAATGGAGAAAAGAACCAAAAAGGCAATTCATTAAAGGAAAAAAAATAACAATGAAGACACAAGAATGTTCAGTTTTAACTGTCAATTAAGGACATTCTATATCATTTTTATATATTATATTCTAAGGTTTTAACAAATGGATGTATTATACACAGTAAGTGCAAGATATTGACTAAATTGAATAACATTTCTGAAGAACAATTTTCAGGATTTATTAAAACATTTTAATAGTGCATATTCCTTTTAACATGGGCATTCTATTTGCAAAAATGTATCCTAAAAAAATGATAAAGGCTAGATACCACAGTAAATAATGAACTGTATTTACATTGTCTCTGGATTCAATAATCATACCTGTAATCTTAGATCCTTAAAATAACCTAAATAACCAGTGATGTGAATTAGTTATTGTATTATGAAACACTTCAAGCAATATATGAATACATAAAAATGTGTATCTATCTGTGAAAGACCTTCAGCAAGTATTATTTTCCATATCATTTTGCTACATGCTGGAATTCTGTCACCCACACTTGTGTTTTCTACAATAGTGCAGAATCTCCTTTTTGCTGCTTTCAACACAATTTCCATTCTGTTAGAGTTTTATTATAATCCATTGTCCATGAATCCAGGTTTTCTATGGCTCCATGTCTACAGAGAGTAAACCTCCAGGCCCCTGTGGATGGAGAAGAACCAGCTGGCTTTAAAGGATAGTGGAGAGATACGAGTGGACTAATCATTTTGTGTAAGGAGTCTGGGTGAATTCCCTGGTGTTCAATTTGTGTGCCTCGGCCCTGCCTCCCAAGAGACCTAGTGTGTCAGAGAGCAAACCTTTCTCTGGATCTGTAGGTGGATCCGTTTTTCTTAATTTCCTCCTCTGTGGACACTTCAGGTTCAGCTTCCTCCACTTAGATGCCGTTACCGCTCCTCTGCCTGCTTGCTGTATTCTTTTCTCATGTCCATGTTGTCCCCTCACTCATTCTTCCTGTCCATGCTTGATTACATCTTTTCTTATTCTTTTGTTGTCATTTTAATGTATTGGAGGAGGAAGAAGAACAGACATTATGTATTCAATCCCCAGTGTTCATCCGGAAATAGAAAAAGTTGTAATTTTTAGCAGGAAAATATAACTCAGAATATTTCTAACATGATGCCTAGATCCTTTTTGAATTAAGAGGATGTTACTGGACTAATAATTACAAAAGTAACATAAGGGTAGATCTGCCAGTAGATTGTGTGGTATTCTTTGCCTTTCTCTCCCTCCCTGTGGGATTAGGAGCTGCATCACTTCTTGCCACAAAGAGCTTCTCCTCCTACCTCACTAATACCCAGCTCATTGCAAAGTGGGCGTCTCTGCAAACACATTGGTTAAGGCAGGTTCCTCTGACAGTCTGTGGATTCATACCAGCTTCAGGGAAACTCCTGGGCTTGGATCTTGCTATTCTAAGCTAGGAGTTATTGGACTTGCCAATCAGAGAATGCCACCTACATTGAGGAATTCTTTTAATAATTTGAACCATGTAATTCTATATTTTTTTAAAAAGTTGATGGATAACTGGCTTGAGGATATGTATAAGAGGCATGCTCTGTAGGATAATAATAGCCAGGGTTATGGTTTGGGGTAACAAATACTGCCAGTGTTGCACTCAGTCCTCCAGGACCAGGTTTTGATCATTTTTGTGCACCCTCCAGGTTGGTTCTGCTTCCACTCCCAAAATCCAGCACCTATATAACTCCTTGTCAGAGGACCACCATCAGGCTGCTATAGGCTATTTTGCCTAAATGGGTGGAGTGCCAGAGGTGCCTAGGGGTTTCCTACCTTTGGGGTGGCCCTTAGCCAATGACTGCTAATGCAGGTAGAGGGATGTGCAGTTGCCTCACATTGGATCAGGATAACTGATGCATGATTTACACTCCTGAGTTCTGTGGGGTAAGGCTGCAGCTATCCTTCATGAAACTCTGCCTGAGATTGCACCACTGAAGGGTTTCTGTGCTTCCCTGTCCTGCTCCCCAACTCCCTGATATGTCTCTCACGTAGTGTTTCCTTATTGTATCACTTGCTCAAAAATCTCAAGCACTGGTTCTAAAGAACTTGACCTGACATGTGAGAGATTTATTTAGTTTCTTTTCTTGTTTTTATGTAATAAAAGAGCACATGTTATTTTGAAAATAAAATTGTACTTCTGCATCCACCTTCTCTATAACCCAAAGTATTTCTAACGATATGATACCTATTTGGTTTTGAGGGAAAATGATTTCCACTGTAGAGCTCCAACATTAGAAAAGGCAACAAAAAGACGTTCCCAGATGTATAGGTATTTAGAAAGAAGTGGCATCGGTATATTATTCTTTGAAAACTTTCCTGAAGTCACAAACTGCTATTTTATGAAATAAATAAAATTATAATTAATTATGGGTAACATGTGTGGTAGATAAGTTTTAAAAATTTATTCTTTGTGTAAATAAAAAAAAAGAATGTGCTGATCATTCAGCGTATCTTAAGTGCTAACATACTCCGCAGGCATTGGTACATCAGCGATACAATGGGAAACAAAATGAACACAGGTTTTGTGTACATGAAGCTTATGTTTTAGTGAAGGAGACAGACATTAGTCATAAGAATAAATGTTAAATTACAACTGTCCTAAACACTATAATATGAAATTTGACCTGTTAAGGATGAATATAAATTTCTAACAATTCCCTATACCTTTTAAGTACCAGTTACTTATAGCTGATATCCACAAAACTCTCCAATTCCAACATAATGCCTTTTGATTATCAAAGAAAGATTAGACTGGCATTCATCGTAATGTTGTGAACACTATATATCTGTCCCCAGAAAACAGCAAACACTGATTTTAAGATCACCATTACCAGCGATCACCAGACCCAATGATCTCTGTCTGTTCACAGGTCTTCAGTATTTCACTCCACTGGCTCCCTTCTTGAGAGAACCTTCTCTCTTGACTTCTTTTGTACTATTCTCTCCAATACTCCTGCCAATTCCCTGTCTGAACTTCTTCTTTCCCTTGGAGTATTTTCCAAGGACTTCCATTCCCCACTGGTTGCATCTTGCTTGGCAACTTTATGACTTCAAGTGGCATCTCTAAGTAAGTATCTTTATCTTCCCAAACTACATCTCCAGCCCTCAGCTCTCTCAAGCATTCCACCTGGGAGCTTGTCTGCATGGATATATGTAACACAGATCTCAATACCATGTATCATTGCTGTTAAAAATATTACCCTTCTACCAGTGACAACCCCTCAAAAAAGTTATTGCAATCTTGGTTCCTCTCTTAAGTATTTTTCATCTTAAATTACTTTATTATAATTATCTGTTTACATATTTTGTCCTTAACACTAGGTTGTATCGCATTTCTGTTATTTCTATCTATCTATATTTTACTTAATACAGTATCTAACACATATCAAGAATGTAAACATATGTTGAATGAATGAAAGAAATGAATGTGCTGATTCACAAGTCCATTTGCTTATTGTATATCAACATGGTTCCATATCAAAAAAGGAATTATGAGCAATCGGTTCAAAACGCATTTATGGTATATATGCTGTTTGTTTCAGGAATAAAACTCTTTGAGGACCCAGACATGAATAAGTCATAGGTCTTGCCCTTGAGGAGCTCACACTCTAAGAAAAGGTAGCAGGTCTATAATGTACATCCTTTGTGGATTTGCTTCAAGAGGAAAATTATTTTCTATTACAAGAGTCACTTGCACTAGTAGTAAAGTCATGTCTTAATTTAAATCCTCTGCAGAATTCCCATCACATAAATGACAACTTGGGGAAGTGCTTTACTTTGGAGTGTATGCCTGGATTTTGAATTTCAGCTTCCCCTAAGCCCAGTTCTGCAGATGATAGTGAATTGATTCTCACATCAAAAGGAAAGCAAAGCTATACATACTTAACCTTTGTAACCAGCTACTGCTGGAAAAATAATAAGCAAGTCTTAGGAGAGGAAACGAGTTGCTTGAAATTCTGAAGTTCTTTTAATCTAGTGAAGAATGAGATATAAATCAATAAATAACAATAACATCAAGAGGTGCAATTACATTTTCTATCCACTTGAAAACATTGGAAAGAAGTGGTTGGTTCCAACAGCTTTCTTCCTTTAAAAGTTATAACAGACTAAGTCTTTACTTCTAGAACTAGGGCATGAGTCTCGTCTGGGTTAGTGTCCTTTCGCTGGGCTGGAAACAGTCCAACAAAAATAAATTGAAAAATAAGTCTATGTCATAGAATTTATTTCCTAAACTTTTCTAAATTAGAAATATTTACATTTTTAAAACTATGTCTTACATAGCTCCACAAAGTAGATATTTATTCATAGGGATTGTAGGGATAGTTACAATCTTAGAGGTCAAGTGACTTATTTCCAATACGGAAAAAGTGAGTCACCAAAGCAATATAGCTACTTGTCGGTGTTATTATATTATCACTTTGACCTAACTACAAAACATTGTGCAAAGAATTTGACTGAACTTGGCCCCAAACCAATCAATTTTGTCTCTTTTGTGGTTAAGCATTTCCCTGTATGCGAAAGGTATTTCATTTCTTTAATTTAGAATTGTTGGGTCCTTTCCCCTGATAGCTTTGATTAAAAAGGTAATGAGATTTAATTTTATGGGACAAGGTACTGTCATACTGTTTAATTTGGGGTGTCAAATAATTTGCCTAAATATTCAAATGGAAAGTGTTTAATGGATTTGTGCTCAGAGTTTGTCAATATATGTTTCCTGCTTAAAATAAATTGTTCTTTCACTTAGTACCTAGATTTTTAAACTGGAGGTTTGAGAGAGAGGACCCAGGAGAGAAGTAGCTACAGCATTAATTTCCATGAATGTTGTGTTTCAGGCTAGTATAAATCCTGAAACCCAAATCATAACAACCCAGGAGGAAGACAGGATTCACCAGCAGATTAAGTGGAATGAGTTGTAATAAATATAGTTAAAATTACATCACTTACTGATGAAAACTTTGTTTAAATTATTGAAAAGTAGATCAAGGCAGATACAGTGGGGAAAACCTGCAGTGACTGCCAGAACTTGCTTTCTATAAAAATGTGGTATTTAGGTGCTACTGAGTCTCTGCCTCAAATCCCCTTTATCTTATGAACTGCTTTTGTCAGTGATAATGAGCAAAGCAGACCTAGAATTTCCAGGTTCTTTAATTTTTGAGATTAATCTTCAAGTACAGAGAATCTTACATGGATGTTCCACTTGGTAAATGGCCCTTTTAAAGAGATATAAATGACAGTGACTTAACACCAGTGGACATGTAAATTAATGACCAGTGTATCCTGGTCTAATTTCCTTTTTTATGCTGTATGGGTCTGAGGTTTAGGCTAAAATCAACTATGTGACTTTAAAAATCTCTCTCTCTCTCTCCCCCTCCCATCCCTTCTTTTTATTATAACATAAGACTCAGATACAGAAAGTCACCATAACAAATGAATATTTGGTGAATTATCATAAAGCAAACACTCTTATAAACCCCAGTCACTTAAAACAATGGAACTTCCAAGCTGTCTCAAAATCTTTGACACCCACCGTGTCCCATTGCAATCACCTACTCCTTCCCTCCCTCCATACATAACCACTCTCTTAATATTTACTGCAGTATTGCCTATAATTGCGTGCAAAAATGAATAAATGAATGAATAAACATGCTAAAATGGGGAAATCATGAATAAAATAAGGTATAGACATTCAATGGAATATTATGGAGCAGTTGTAAAGATTGAGACAGAATCATGCAGCTAATCCTTCATTTATGAATGTGCACACACAGTCCTAGCCTCACAAGGTATGAGGGTGAACAAAACAAACAAAAATCATATCCTTTTAGAGCTGACATTGGAATCGGAGAGACAATAAATAGGCAAACAAAATTAATAAGTAGTACAATTACAGTTAATGGGCAATATCTTGATGCAAAATAAAGCAAAATGAGGAGATCAAGAGAATGAAAGGGTGCTGCCCACGGACAGGTTTTCAGAGCCATGAGTGTTTGAACAGAGCAGAGAGAGGCTGGGGGAGAGAATCCCAGTCAAAGAAACCCTTGCATAAGAGCAAGAAGGCCAGAGTGGGTGAAGGGTAGGAGAAAAATTCAGGGGAGGAAAGTGCAGATTATGTAGGGCCTTGGAAGCCACAGTAAGGAATCTGGATTTTATTTTACTTGCACTGGGAAATCACTGAAAGATTTTGAGAAAGAAAGTAACCATCATATTTATGTTTTTAAAGACTATGTTGGCAGCTAGGAAGAGTGGTAATATTTAGGAGGCCTCTTGTTGTAAGCTTGGAGAAAGCTGATGGTAGAAGAAAGTTCTGAGTAGAATGATATGTAGAGGTCTTCAAGGCATAGTGTTTGTTGATATATATAAAAAAAATTCTAACATGTGATCCTAGTTATGTAAAAATAGCAAAATTAGTACTTTCAACAGCACAATATAAACAATACATGTGAGTGTGTGTCAATGTGTGTAAATATCTATTTAAAAAGCTCTTGGGAGAGACTTGGAAGGCAGCATGCCAAAAAGACAAGAAAATTAACTCTGGAGAACAGAGTGGGTTTGGCTGTAGGTGGGGTGAACCACTTTTGTATGATTTTTTTCTATTTTTATGTTTGCAATAATAATGTATTCATTTGTTGACTGCATATCTCAAATATGAATTATACAAACTATAAGCCTGAACCAAGCAGTTGAGGAGATGTTTACATAAAAATTAGAAAGAATGTTTTTAACTGCTACCTTTAAAAAATATTTTAGAGAATCAGTGATTCTTGAGACAGGAACTAAATCCAATCATTTTCAGTTTACAAATTTACTGCTGAATTATTTTGCTACAAAAATAATTTAGGGAAGGTTATATATGTATAGAAGGTTATATATTTCATGGAAGATGAGTAGGACATGGAAAAGGTATGGGAACATGTACAGTTCATGCAGAAATTTGATCTATAAATATGATAGAGAATAGCAGAAAGGAAAAAGCTGGTTTTAAAAGCACAGGGTTTGGAAGGAGAATCCTGACATTGAACTCCTGCTCCTCCATTTTCTAAAGGACTGATCCTGAAAAAGTCACTTAATCTCTCTAAACTTCCATCTCCTTCTGCTAAAATGTACCTGCCCATTTCTACCTAGTAAGATTATTATAAGAATAGCAGGAAGGAGAGAGGGAGGGATAGGGAAGATTGTTATTCAAAACCACAGCTGAATATAACAGTTTCTACCCCCTAAGGGAATGGTATCATTTCTCTCTGGAGCAAGTAACCTTTTGTTTACAAAACAAAATAATGGGTCATTTGGCTGTGATTTTGGCTTCAAGGCATAGTAAGAAAGAAACATCTGTGAAATAAAGGAGGATTAAAGTGCCCTATATAATAAGTTAGAATTTGCAAGTTTCTAGGAGTGGAGAGAAACCCTGTGATGGGTAAAGTGACCCCATATAGGCTTTTAGCCAGAGAAAGTAGCTCAAGGCCTTCTTAAGAAAGTGGTCACTAATAATAACTCATTTTAATTTGTTTGCTTATTGTACTACTATGTGACATCTTCATGGCTGGCATCCATAAATTTCATGATAAAGACTTCAAATCCTGGGACTCTACTGAACGAATGCTTAGGAAGGTGTCTATTCGGGGGGATAAATAGTAAACAACATGAAAGAATACAAGAAGCCCCAGAGTAATTTTGAGTTTCCTTTTACAGGTGTAAGAGTTTCTCACCAATGCTGGAGAGTCTCTAGATAGCATCTGAGTTGCATCAAGGTCATCGAAATGATGAAGGTAAAGTGTTGTCCGTAAGGACCAAGTGCTTAGTGAATATTGGTTTTGAATGACCTAGAGCGTAAGTAGTGCTTGAAATTACAGCCTCTTTGGTTAGGCTCATGATCCTACTTTGGCCAGCAATGTTAACATTTTATATTGCCACTGAGCAATGTATTAAACTGAGCCTCAGTGTTCTTATCTATAACCTCTGGATACTAATTTAATGTATATCTTTTTGCAAGAATTAAATAAGTTGACATAGTGAGGTAATGCATATGTTAATTAGCTTGATTTAGCCATTCCATTATACATATATATATTTCAAAACATGTGTTACATGATAAATATAGACAATTTCATTTGTTAATTTTAAAATATTAAAAAAATAAAAGCCCAGAACAAAAATAAGTTATATGTTTAGGAGAGTAACCTGAATGTTAAACAATAAATGTTATTCCTAAATATTAATTTTCTATATCTATCATACTACAAGTAACCTCATAGCATTCAATTGCGATGGAGACTGTGAGGCATTTGGGGAAGAATCCCAGGAGACAGGAGTACAGCCCTGTAGTATCATTTACTTACTGTGGGACTCTGAGCCCAGTAGTCTCTGAGGTTAAATTGCTTTGCCTATAAAGCATGGACTTTGAGCCAGATGATCCCAAAGCAATATTTTCATTGCTACTATCAAATTGTATATCTCTGATTCTATATGAATATATCCATTATTAAAGCTCATGTACCTTTTACTGCAATATCTTCTATACAAAGACAGTTAATCTTGTTTTTCCATCCTCTTGGCAGAATTCTACAAAGGACCATAAATGTAAAAAGTGGCTTTTTATTCAAGTCATGTGTCTTTATGGAAACGTCTTTGTTTTTATGAGTCTTAGGTTGCCCATTTATGAAAATAAAGGGTTATTTCAAAAGAAAGGGATGGTCCTTCTCCACTTGGTAGTTAGCTCAACATTATGGGAGCCAGAGTAAGGATAGAGTATGGGGCATTGCTTTGCCTTGAGGGGAGTCACAGTGACAAGTCATGGTCACTGAGGAGTAATGAAGGAGCCAGAGCTTCTGGAAGTTGGGGTGGGTTCAAAGTGCTGACAGAAAGGAGGTAGCAAAGGGAGGGGCCTGAGCTTGGGTGGGAGAGAAGACAACATCTTAATTTTGCCCAAGACTAGCTAGTAGGAAAGTGACTTGCATATGAGAATACATACAGAGATGAGAATGTCTTGTACTAAAGTGCTGTCAATAGCAAAGGAGAAAAATGGGTATTTTGCAATATCTTTGTAAGCAAAATTGACAGGCCTTACTGATGTGGTAGATTAGGGGTGCAGGAAAAAGAAAACTCCATGATGGTATTAAGTTTCTGGCTTAATCAACAGCGTATTTGTTGATGCTGTTTAATTAGACAGGGAAAACTAGAAAAAGAACAAGGATGAGGAAGAAAATGGGAAAATTAAGATTTCCATTCTGGACCACTTAATTTTAGATGCAGGTGTGACTTCCAAATAAACAAATCAAATAGAAGTTTAATTTAAAAAAATCCTCTGGCATATAGAGGCCAGGCTTAGATTCACATAGGTAACATTTAAAAGGCTTGGGAATGTATGAAATTATAAGGCAAAAAGAAGAGGGCCTAGCATCAAATCCAGAAAACCAGAAATGAGAGAGGGAAAGGATAAGAAATTTATTAAGGTGAGTGAAATGGGTGTGGTACACACGATTTGGGGGATGGACATGCTTGAAGCTCTGACCTGGGTGAGTCAAAGGCAATATTTGTAACTAAACATCTATATCCCCATAATATGCTGAAATAAAAAAGAATAAAAAGAAGTGGCAAAAAACGTAGGTAACTATTTTAAGAAGGCTAGAGTATGTTCAACTCTGTGTAGTGCAGCTGAGAGGAGGAGTAAGGTGAGGGTAGTGAAGAATCGAACGATTTTGAACATGGAAGTTACTGCTGATCTTATAAGAGCAGTTTTGGTGATGTCTTGGGGGAGAAACCCAAATTGAAACTTTTCAAAAATGAATCAAAGGTGACTGAGTAGAAGCAACACTTGCAGAAATTATTTGCAAAAATTTGTTTTTAGGAAAGGCAGAAGTATGAATGGAGGTGAAGTTTGATCAACTTGAATGTATTAAAGTACTCTTCAGTGTTTTCTGATGTTTTTTGCTCATTGCTTGCTATCTCAGCCTAACACTAATAGTTTTTGACTAAAACTAGTTATGATGGACTCCAGACCCACCACTCCTAGCCTCATAATGTCAATTTACTTAGAACTGATGGAGACTTCTAGTCCATTGTGGTTTATAGAAGCTTACTAAGGAGCTTTGGATCACTCTTCATTTGAAGCCAGAGACTAAGTATGATTCTTAGGCAATCCAGGTACAAGTATCTCATTTAAATGTAGTTCTATCTAGTATTGTCATAGAAACAGGGTTAATAGAGGTTATCTACCTAGGGAAGTATAGTCAAAGGGAAAGAACCAAAGCAGCAGCTAAGAGCAGTGCCTTGTGATAACCCTGAAGGGAAGTTGAATGTGAAAGCAACTAAATATGTGGTGCCCAGCTCAAAATATTTACCAGTCCTTCCATGGTCTGTCCCATGCATTCATTTTTTTTTTTCTAAGCTCTTTTTTGTGCCTAAATAATCTGGCTTTGGTACAGCCTCACAAATCTCTGGAATAGTTTCCCTTTAACCTGACTCAGAGACAAGTATCCTTTCCCCAAGGAGAGCTCACATGGCTGGTATCTAGTAAGAGGGATACTATTCCACCTGGATCTGACACATGGAAATAACTGTAATGAAAAATAAAAATCTCAGCACACCGCCCCCACCTCCTTATGCAAAATTGAAGATCAAACCTGGAGTCTAAATCATGCAACACCTCCTTTCAAATAAATAGTGGTTACTAACATTATGCATTAGCCAGATCCTCACAAATAAGTAGGCCTTGAGCATCTACAATGACCACCCCCACAAATCATTCATAAGGAAATTCCTTGCTGTCTTCCCATAAACAAGGACGTGCAAATTTTAACTTTAGGTCTATAAGATAAGTCCTATAGCTCCTAAAGCTAAAGTCTGTTCAATTCCACACCAATGGTGTTGCTTGCAAGTTTATCTTCCCAGGCGCAGGACAGAGATAAGACAAGATCAGTCATTCTCCCACCTACCCAGGGACATGTACATAACTGATTCTTCCTTCAGTCCCTTTTTCTCTTCAAACACTCACCTTATCTTTTGTAAAATATAGATTTCCCATGCCTCACAAGAATTTGAGGCCTTACCATTTGCCTCACTGCCCACCCTCTTCCTCCTACCCTGTCCCTTTAAATATTTAAGTTCTCAAATCCCTCTCTGGAAAAAAAAAGTCACACATGCGTCCCTTGGCTTATGTTTTTCCCAGGCTCATCCTCAAACTTTGGCTTAATAAAACTCCGTTGATTGAGATCTTTGCCTCAGTCACTTATTTTGGGTTGTCATAGCCATTGGACCTTTAGAGAGGGAAGATTTCCCTGATCCAGTGGATTGCCTCCCCTGGAGCCCACAAAGATCTTTCTAGCACAATTTGGAACCTAGAGGACTCCAAGAAAAGACTTCAGTTCTGTTAGTTGACTTCAGATAGCATCCAATATTTATTACATTCTTTCAGAGTTCAGGGCACAGTGTGTTATGTCTCTGGCCTGCATTGTCTTGTTTTACTATTATGACAAGGCTATGATAAAGAAGGTAGAACATAATGAGAAGAATCTGAAGCTTGTAGATTGTGTGAAGAGCAATGAGCTTAGCAGGGTGTGGCAGACAGCAGACCGGGGTGAACGGACAGTGCAGGAGCACCAGCACCTGGCAATGAGCCAAGGCCATGAAGATACAAGACGCACAGTTATTCCCTCATCGTGTTAATGGAGAAGAACACGAACTCTGTAAAATCATTTAAAGAGGTTTGTGCCCTGCTGTGTAACCAGCCTCATGAACAAATTTCAATGACCCCTAAATGTTTCTTATAATCCTCTCCCTTAACTAGAGCTTTTGAATTGTTTCCCAGAAGTGGTGGATTTTCTGTAAGACAAAGAGCTGAGATTCTGAAGGCCCCTGGGAAGACTTTCTGACACCAAGATTCCCCAGTCCCCACAAACTGTTCCCATTGTACCTAGCCCCTTGTTAGTTACACCACGACCTGTCCCAAAGCACATGGCCTCCCCTTTAAAAGCCTATGATTTCCATTAGTTGGGGAGATTTGAGGCAGTTTCTCCCATTCTCCTGACAAGACATCTGTTGTATTCAATTTCTTTTCTTACTTGGCAATCTTCCGCTCAATAAGTGACTAGCAACCGGACCTAGAACCCCCTGGACCCTGAAACCCCCTTGAAGTTTTGACAATAACTGTAGCAGGGTTACATTGGGTTTTATACATTCATGGAGACAGGAATTACACACAATACCGTAAGTCAATATGTAGAAGGCATAAATCGGTTTGGCTGGAAAAGGCGGGACATCTCAAAGGAAGGTGCTGCTTACAGGTTATAGGTGGATTTAAAGATTCTTTGATCTGTAGTTGGTTAAAGAAATGAAGCTTTGTCCAAAGGCTTGGAGTGTTATAAGTTAAGGATGTTTGTTTATCAGAGAGAACCCACCAGACATTTACTAAAACTCAAGTGATCTGTTAAGTAAATTGATGGCCTGCAGGTGTGGTTTAAGTGTTGTCTTACATGGCCTTAAGCCTGTTAATGATTTAGTATCTTATTGTTACAAAGAGCAACTCTATAAAGGAGGGGCAGGGCAAGGAGGTCTGATCTCCTTTCCCCTCATGGCCATCAATCAGCTCTAGAGTTTTTCTGGGGTCCCCTTGGCCAAGAGAGGGTCCATTCAGTTGCCTGGGGGGCTTAAGATTTTATTTTAGTTCACAGTAGCTACCATCAGTTTCTCTTTTCAATCTATACTCTGACTTCCGTTTCAAGAAATAACTGTTAGGCATTAGAATTAATCTGAAAGTCAATAATTTTAGGGACCTTGTCCTAGCAAAAAGGTGAGAATGTTACCCAAGGTAGGTCACATCAGTTGGCAGTTTCTTTTTTTTTCATTTCAGCATATTATGGGGGTACAAATGTGCATGTTACATGTGTTGCTTTCTCCGCCCTCTTCCCCCCGAGAATCAGAGCTTCAGTTTCTTTCTTGAGATTTGAAATTTAGAGGAATAAAAAGACTGAAATGCTGGGTGTCCACTCTCTTTCTGTGTATGTGTCCTGACCAGTTGTGAATTTCTGCATTGTTTTTCTAGACTTTAATCAATTCAAGGAGCCCCTAATATTCTTCTAGGGGATTTCATTTTTCTTAAATGCACTAAAGGTAAGTTTCTGTTGCTGGCAACCAAGAATTCCTGACTGGTTCATTGGACAAATTTCATCAGAAGTTAAATGATAAAAGTTAGAAGGGAATGTCAACACATACTCAGACTGTAGGGGTATTGAGGATGAACAAGTCTGGCTGACAGGAAGATATCAAATTGCAAGTAAGTTGCAAGTATTATTACGTCTGTGAGGCAGCACAGATAGGTTGCTGATAAATGAAAGAATGGCTGAATTTCTTTGTTCTTAGCCTCATACTATTGGGAAGTTTCCATAAACAGGTATGAAGGCTGTGAATGCAGCTTTTGACAGTTGATTCTACGCAAAGCCAAAAAAGTTGCTAAAGAAATTGCTCAAGATTATACAATGTAGATGTCACAAGATTTTCCTGTCCTCTTGAGCTCAATAGGACCTCGTGGAGTCATCTATTCTATCTCATCCCTAGGGAAGGAAATTGCAGTACACTGCTCAAGCTAGCACAAGTACATCTTGTTATTTTTATCTATAAGGAAATATATATGTTTCTCAGATAAATGTTCTAGCTAAAAGTAACTAGCCAATCTTGTGAACTGTGACTCAGGATTTGGAAGAGTGCTGGTGCTAATACCCTGGGAGTCAAGACAACAATTGGCTATTTTAGACTATGGTACAGAGATTGCATATGGCAATGCTGGCCTCTCCATAGCTTCCTCTCCATTCCCACATTCCTTGCTAATTGTTCCTTGTTCTATGTTCCTACAAGTTATATATAAGCATAATAGATACAGCTCCAAATTCCAAGTGCATGAAATGTCTTTTTTCTTCTAATCATATTTAATTTTTACAGAGCACCCTCTCATCCAAATGGCAGAATATTCAATCTTACTTATCGTGGAGATCTCCACTCCTTTCTCTTCATGAGATATACAAGAAACTGGAATGTAAATGTTGGCAAAAGAGAAAAGAAAAGCCCTGCTTCTGGTCTGATGTAGTCTCAACTGTCTGTCCCTTTAGCACCTCTAATTGGCCCACAATACTAACCATACACACTACATCACATCTACCTTTCTGTCATCCCACCTTATAGAGCGCTAGGTGCCAAAAGCACACCTGACTGCATTTTCCTCCTCAGAGTTTAGTTCTTTCAAAAAACTCACATTTCATTTCCAGGCATTTGAATAATCCTATTCACAAATTTTACTCCATTCCTTCCTTCTACCCTAGTCAATCCAAATCCAATATAATCCCCCTCCATTGGACTTTAGAACCACAACAGTGACTTCTTTCTTATAGGTAGAAGTGGAAAGAAAATTCTAACACTACTTAGTCTATATTTCTTTCAGAATAACATATTCTATTAAGTAACTAATATAGCATATACTTTATCCTGTCATAATTATTTTGTGTTTGTCTTTAATGGGAAAATTCTTGATGCCATGAAAAATTTGATCTACCTTTATTCACCCACTCCACAGCTCCTGGACCTATTGAGTTCTCAAGAAATGCTTGTTAAATAGAATAGCACAAAAATTCACTACGTAGGCCCATCTTAATGTCTTTGCTCAGTTTCTGAGAATAGCTTTTGTGTGAAGTCATAAAAATGCATTGAGGAGTATATAGCATGCCAAAACCAAGATTTTCAAGTGCTTTTCAATAATTAAATTCTGAGGAACAATTTAAAGCTTGCATAGTTTTCTTTCAGATACTCTCTAGAGACAGCTGGTGCTCACTGGGGTTCATGGGCTTCATTACGAGTTCATTTTCCTATCTTCAGTGTCGGATGTACTAGCTGAAATGAAGAAGAGGGAAAGAGGAGCACAGATTAAACAGGTGGAGTGGGAAAGTGGCAGAGCCCTCAGATAGATTGTGAAATAGTAGGCTTTGCCTTAAGTCTTGGCTATGCCAGGCTTTATTGTTGTAAATAAAATCATAAGCAGAAGATGGCATTTAATGACTAAGGTTCTAAGATCAGTTCAATCAAGGAGGGGCCTTCAAAAATTTATTATGTCTCTGATGCCTCTTTTTCTCTCTCTGAATAATGGGAATTATAAACTGCTGTCCCAGTGAAAATAGGTGAGAAATACTTCTAAATTTTTCCTTAGGGCTGCTCAGAATAACTCTTCACTGCTAATGGCAACGCATAAGAAGTCCTTTGGATACCAAACTATTCAGGCACATCCCCTTCTACCTCTTCTAGGAAACCTTTCCTGTCTTAGATTCTTTTTTACCAGTATTTTTGTTAGGAATTAGGTGGCATTACTTATGTCTGTTAGTTATAGCAGTGATTATTGCTGACTATAGAAGAAAATTTTGTGTCTTCCAGATGACAGCATGTAACCCTAAAAAGGGATCCTTGGTGAAAATTTCAGACCGTGCAGTGCGAGCAATAGAGAAGGCATGTGGTGATAAGACTGGACACTTGGGGTTAGTAGTGAGAAGAGTGGCAATTTAACCCCAGAAAATATTTCAGTGCTCTGCCCAGTGAGTCGGAAATGCTTAAAACCATATTTAATTTTAATAAAAGGCACTACATACTTACGGAATTGAAAACAATTAAATGTCTCACAGTTTACAATTAAAAGGATATCTCATTAGTTATCAATTGGACTCTCACTAAAATAGTACCTCATAAGTTAGTGAGGACTAATCTTTAAGAATAATCTTACAAGGTGAGGACACTGTAGATAATAAAGGAAAAAAGAAAAGAAAAAGAAAGTACTGTTTTTAACGCTGCTATTATTATACTGGAGACTGGTGTCATGGGGTGAGGTGGGGGATGGGGTGGTGTCTAAGGCCACACATGACACAAGAAAAGGCTGCAGGCAGGAAGATTAGCATGACCACCATACCTATACCTACCATGAGATATGAGGTCTGTGGGATATCTGAGCTACACCTAAATTTGAACATCTTGAGATTCAGGAAATAGCGCTCATAATGCTTTGTAAATGGCTAGTGCTATGTTACAACATAGAATTTTTTTGTACTCAACATTTGCTTTTCTTTTTTTTTATTTGTATAAATGTGTAGGGTACAAGTGCAATTTTGTTACATGCACAGTTTTCACAGTGGTAAGTCAGGGCTCTTAGGCTATCCACCACCCAAATAACGTACATTGTTCTCATGTTCTCATCTTCCACCCCTCTCCCACTCCCTCACAGTTCTGAGACTCCATTGTGTATCATTCCACACTCTACATCCCCATATATACATTATTTAGCTCCAATTTATGAGAACATGTGATATTTGCCTTTCTGTGTCTGACTTGTTATACTTAAAATAATGGCCTCAAGTTCTATTTGTGTTACTGCAAAAGACATGATTTCATTCTTTTTTTGTGGCTGAATAGTACTCCACTGTGTTTATATACCCAATTTCTTTTATCCAATCATCTGTTGATGAACACTTAGGTGGTTCTCATATTGGTGCTACTGTGAATATGTTGTGATAAATATATGAGTGCAGATATCTCTTTGATATAATAATTTGATTTCTTTTAGGTGGATACCCAGCAGTGTGATTGCTGAATTGAGTGATAGTTCTATTTTTACTTTTTTGAGAAATCTCCGTACTCTTTTCTATACAGTTTGTGCTAATTGACATTCCCACCAACAGTGTATAAGAGTTCCCTTATCTCCAAATCCTTGTCAACATCTGTTATTTTTTAACTTTTTAATAATAGCCATTTTGACTGGATAAATTTATATCTCATTAAATTCTTCAACCCACATCAATTCAGGTGTAAACTGAAAATATAAACTGTTAAATATTCCAATGTTTTGGTTTGTCTTGTCATCCCTAATTGACAATAGCTACTTAATAACAAATTTTTCGTTCATTCAACAAATATTTATTGAGCTGCATCTACTCCCAGGTGCTATTTTAGGTGCTGATAATTCAGTAATAGGCAAAACAGGCAAAATTTCAAATCTCATGTTCTAGTGGGAGACATTAAGTAATTGAAGAATTAGTCATTAGTTATGTCCTGATGGTTTCAAGAAAATATGAAGCAGTTAGTAAATCACTGACCCAGGATGAAACTACTATTCTGTGGTGACATATAATCCCAGATACAAGCACCAGCTTTACGCAGTTAGAAAATTTGAACTGTGACAGGTGAAGGTGGCCTGAGAACATTCAATTACAGGCATGAACTAAGTAAACAAAATATAGTTGATTTAAATGGTTGCTTTCAGAAAAGAGGTGAATTTTTATCTTATTCCTATATTTCCAGTTGGAATTTCAAGTCATTGAATTATAAAATCTCAAAGCTTCAGTCTTTTTAGGATCTTTATCCAACCTCTGGATCTAAACCCTTTATTATAAAGACATCAACAATTGGGCCTCGACTTATCCAAGGAAATTATTCGCAAAGTACCTTGAATAATGCTGAACGCATATCACATGCTTAATAAACACACATTTCTATATTTATTTTCAAGAAATAGTGGAATCTTACAGGATTGTGTTAGCTGAGTGACTGGCATATTATACTTAGTATGTAATGGCAAATATGCTGTCCATTTATTAATTTGTTATGAGAACAACTTCCTCGTGCTACCCTTGCTAGCTGGGGAAGATGCCAGGACTAGGAGATAAGACATTTGGATTCTAGTCTTGTAGAACCTTAACAAGTTATTAATTTCTTGAATACACTGTTCTTGTCATTTAAAAGATATCTGTCCTACTTCCTTTATGGAGAAGAAGGGAGGTTTGGATGTAAAAGTTACATAAAATGTAAAACACTGGACTAATACTAAACAATCCTAGTAGTTATAAACATAAAAAAGTTGAGAATGTTAACAGGTTTACAGCTGGGCCAGTTTTCATAGCCATCATTCACTGGTATTTCCCAACAACTCTTTTAGTTACCCCCTCCCCTTCAATGAGAAAGATCCATGGGATCCATCTGATAAGCACATGTCTATGAGCTCTAATAGCATCTCCTCAAAGAAAGGAAACCCTAATAATGGTGTCTAGAATTGAGATCTAGACATAGTTGTTATGGTTGTGCTATTGAGCATGTATTATAGAAGCAGTTTCTATCTTTGAATTTTATATGAATAATTTTTTTAAAAAAAATTGGGACTCAAAAGAGCACAGAATTTGCTGTAAAGCACAAGGTGATTTGGGGTTGGAGTGATTTTGTTCTTTATCCACTATAGTCATTGTAGAACTCCAAATATTTAGTGCCATAGTGAGCACAGATATACACAACAGCATCCCCTGGTTTTACATTTACCTAGAGAACCAATTAGAGATTTATGTTTGCTCTCTATTAATGGTACATTTTTAAAAATGGAAGCAGAATACTAATAAATTTCCTTGCTTCCTCTGCTCTGTATCGTCCATGAATACTTGAATCCCCTCACCTTCACTATCCCCGTTGCTTTAGAATTCTGCTGTTTTGAGAGAATAGAAGACACAATATTAAAATATATGTGGGGATTCATAGCAGCTGATAGACTTGGCAGCAACTTCGAATGACTTCATCAAGTATGACATTTTTTAGCGATATGTTATAAAAGCTGTAACATAATATGGTATAAAGATAGAGAGGTCGTTCACCAATATTTCCCTGACAGCTGCATATATGCAGTTTTCCATTAATTATTCAATGTGTTGGGTGCGGTTGCTGCCTTCTGGGGAACATCAGTTAGGTGTTGTGTTGTAAGTTTTTCATTTTCTCACTCAAAAATTGTAATGACCTAGCTCTGTCCACACTGAAGGAAATGCTTCATTGGGTATCCAGAAACTTCTGTTTTATTATTTATCAGGGGCCATAAGGGCCTATAGAAAGTCACTGAACATGCCAGAAATAAGCACTAAGCTCTGAAGTCTTGTGCCACGCTGGTAATGTGACAAGATAGTGAGATACAAGAAAAACAAAATAGATAAGACTAAATCTTCTTTTCATTCAGTGGGTCAACAGGAGTCCATTTACTAGTTACATTATCTACTTGTAATGTGAGAAGTTTCTAGGTAAAAGATCTGTTACTTTGCCAGATTGCATTATTTATCAGTTCACCAAAATCAAGTCACAGATGGACAGTAAACTGAAAAAATTTAGAATTGTATTATTTTATTTTTTTAACCAACCACATTTGTAGTAACATGATATTAATGATATTACATGATATTGCTATTTATCAGCACTGTTTTCTACATGCTTTGCTAGAGAGAAACAGAACAAAAATAATAACAAAAACTATTCTATAGCAGTCATATTTAAGGAAAATATCCCAAGTTAATATAGTTTAGAAGTTTAATTGATTTAGTGGGTCTAATTTTTTCCCACTCTCTTATTGTGAGTTAAGGAGTTTTTCTCTGTTTTTTCTTCTATTACCACATTTTAATATCATTCTTTATGTTGGAAAATCTCCTCACTAATTAGTTACATGATGAGAGTAAATCTTTATCTTTGAGTGGACTGAGGCTATCAGAGAGAAAACTTTGTACCTAGGGGAAACTAAGAACAATGTATGTTTGGTTCAATTGAAATATTTATTGTATCTAATTGCTGTAAAAGTGATAGCCCGTCTCTGAACACATGATCCAATAGTTGGCATAAAGGACAGGGAGACTTTAAGACTGTAAGACTCAAGGAGGTATCCTTCTGGAATGACATCAGCAAAATGGCAGAATAGGAGTTTACAGAACTTGTCCCCTCACTAAAACATATATTTAAATAATCATTCAAACATGAGAATATCTTCACAAGAACCAAGAACTCTAGGTGAAAGATTATGGTATCTGGGTGGGGCTCTGAAATAAGAAAAGATACATTGAAGAGGGTAGGAAAGACAGTTTCACTCCTCCCTAGAACTTGTGCAGTGTAGTTCAAAGAGAGATACCTTCCAAGTAGAAAGGGAAAGAGAAGTAAGCCCTGACTTCCATGAACCCCAACAACAGGCCTGTCTTAGTGAACCCAAGGAATAGGCCATGGCCCCAGACACAGGTTCCAAGGCTACCCCAGAACCAGACCAGGCATTGCATCCCCAGGCCCCAGGTCCACCTCAGTGCCAGGTCAGCTCCCAAGACCATAGGCTTCAGGAAAACACCCATGGACCCAAACTCCAGATCCAACCCAGTGCCAGGGTGGCTCTTGTGGTGCTGGCTCATATGGCCTTGGCTCCAGGCTGGTGCTTATGGCCCCAGAATCATCAAGGTCTAATCCTGTGAATCCTGGCTCTAGGCCCATTTCCTGGACCTGGACCCAGATACCAGATTCACACTAGTGGACCCTGGTACCAGGCCAGTGGTGTGGACTCAGGACCATACAGATCCCCATGGACTCAGGCACCAAGCCTGCCCTAATGCCAGTTGAGACTCTGTGAGCTCAAGTTCAAGCGCAGCTCAGCACCAGGTAAGCTCCTGTCAACCAGGTTTCATGTCAGCTCCCAAGGACCCAAGCTCCAGGCCCACCACAAAGGACCCTAATGCCAGGCTCACACTCATTGACCCAGGTTCCAGGCAAGCCCCCTAAGTCTCAGGTGCCAGAACTGTACACAAAAATCCAAGCTTCAAGTATACCCCAGTGGACCCAGGCTCCATGCCTGCCCCTGCAGACCAGGACACCAGACTGTCCCCTGTGTACTCAGGCATGAGAGCCATCTGCTTGCTGACCCAAACATGAGGCAAGCCTATCCAAAGACTCAAGCAAAGCCCATATGTGGACTCCACCAGCCAGCCTTCCCAGAATCTCTAGATGGGATCACTGTCAAAGAGCTTTCCCTCCAAAAGCTAGTCTGTGAAGACTTAAAGAGCTGCTTACTCCTTCAAATGTATAACTACCAATTCAAGACCACAAAGAGGATCATGAATAACCAGAGAAACATGATACTACCAAAGGATCAAAATAAAGCCCCAGAACTGGTGCTAAAGAAATAGAGAATGTGGAGGGGTGGGATATGCTTGAAAAGTAGTGGGGGAGCAGAATTAGGGGTTTCAATAGGGGAAAGGAATTCCTCAAAAATTGATTCATGTGATTAACTGTACACCTTGGTAAATTCACTGAAAATCATTTAATTGTACACTTAAAATGGAGTGTTGGTTGTACGTAGATACAGTTGGAGCACTATGTATGTA
>CAUYMX010003228.1:0-32962 GCA_963573855.1 Lepilemur septentrionalis | reverse complement strand
AAGGTCAGGAGTTCAAGACCAGCCTGAGCAAGAGCGAGACCCCGTCTTTACTAAAAAAAATGGAAACAAATTAATTGGCCAACTAAAAATATATAGAAAAAATTAGCCGGGCATGGTGGCGCATGCCTGTAGTCCCAGCTACTTGGGAGGCTGAGGGAGGAGGATCACTTGAGCCCAGGAGTGTGAGGTTGCTGTGAGCTAGGCTGACACTCCGGCACTCTAGCCAGGGCAACAGAGTGAGACTCTGTCTCAAAAAAAAAAAAAAAAAATGCTGACAGTATAATGTTAAATGATATTTTACTGAATGAAGGTGATGAGCTGCATTTTATTATTACACTGGAGGAAATCACCCAAAAATATAGCTCTTTAGACAAAAATGCAAAGCTTATTGATAAATATGATGTGAAAGCCAGCCTTTCTAATGTATCATTTTTATTTTTTCTAATGTTTTGTAAAAAGTTTTGCATTTACTACATGCCACACACACATATACACACACACACACCCCTGCAGAATATTTGAAGGCTATTTATTAAAGAAACAGTTTTTGATTAATTCAGATTCTCACCAAGTAGACATTTCTTCATGCTATCTAACTTTTCTTAAAAGTTAAATCATGAGACATATTCAGTTTTAAAAAAACGTAAATCTGAAACTTTACAAGTTCACTCTCTATGACTAAAAATTCTTTCATAATTTAGCTTTATTATTCCATATGGAACATTCACTTTATTGCTCTATAGAATGGGAAACTAACAATATTAATTTTATTTCAGCCATTGGTACAAACTTTATGATTGCTAAGGGTGAAACTGCTTTATTTTGTTAAACATTGTATCTTTAATAAATACTTCTTTCATATTAGCACATAAAACTCATAAATATTGGGCTTATATGTAGACAACACAAAGAGCAACTGAAAATGAGGTCTATTTTCATTTCTATTTTTCTATTTAGTCCCTATAGTATTTGTAACAATTAGATGGAGTTACAGCTTGCATGTCTTTGAATAATTTTAAATAACTGTGAGATATTTCTAGACACATATATACACTGAGTTTTCTCTTATTGGACCTCAAACATCCTTCTTTGCTGTTGAATACCTATTAAAATAATAACATGCCATAATTATATAAGGTAATGCTTTCAGAAACTATTGACATATTTAGATTTTTTTTATGCTACACTATTACCAATGGATTAGCAATTCTCAAGGCAATGGTTCTCATATTATAGTCCCAGTTCAGCAGTATCAGAACTACCTAGGAGCTTAATAGAAATGAAAATTGTTGGGTTCCATGCAGACATATTGAATCAGAAATTATGAGATGGGACCCAAAATCCAGTGTTTTACCAAGTTCTTTAGGTGATTCTGATGGATGCTAAATTTTGAGAACCATACCTATAAGGGATAGAAAGTTGTGGAACTTTCTGTACATCTGATGTGAGGGCTTTTCTTTGCAGATAACAGTGTATATATTGGATGTATATATTGAAGAAGTATTCACTGTTGGTAAAACCAGTTAGAGTAAACATTACTGAATATTATGTAGCAGAGTTTGCACAGTAGTACAAACAAAACCTTGGCACTTTTTATGAAACAGGTTTAAAACAACTTAAATAACACAGCTGATACCAGATTTTGTTTTGAAAAGAATAAGTATTTAGGAAATATGTGGATAAGCTACTTGAGAAGAAGGTGAAATCCTGAGGACATAATTAGGAAAAGACAATAAAAAACAATACAGATAAAATAAGCTATATGAAAGTATAAGGCAAATTTAGGCTATGGGATAGATAAGAGAAGAGCAGATAATGAGAAAGAAGGCTATGTAACAGAAAAAAATAGTCAAATGATCACATAATAGGAAAAATCCATCAAATCAGTCAAATACATATTGTAATAAGAATAAATTGTTTGCAAGACCTTTCACCTTCCAAAACTTCAGTGAAATCCAGTCACATATCCAAATGCCACGTGTTGTGTCAGTGAATTACTGTAAGGAAACTTTTTGTGGAAGAAGATGAACTGGGAAACATAATTCTTTATTTTCTGACACCTAAATTATGAGAATAAAGGCATTTTTTTTAAAGCTATAAGCCATAAAAAATGAAGAGAACAAGTGGTAGCCATTAGCAGACTAGAGAGTCCAACAGACTTGCAGAAAGCAGATGGAAAAGTACTGACTAATACGGCACAGCGCTGCTCACTGAAGCCAGAAGTATTCATGAGGAGGACTGAAGTTGAGGAGGCATAAATTTTTCCTACAATATTCTTAGAGGGGTGGGAGGCAGATAAATAAAAAATAAAACTAAAAAGTGACAGGCCGTAAAAAGGCTGAAAACATTATAATCAACTGAAAATATTCCCATTAACTGTGCTCACCCAACATCCTTATTAGAATTACTGGCAGCCACTTCAGACCCCCACTTTTTTTATTTCTTTATTTTAGTTTAGTTTAGTTTTTTTATTTTTATTTTTATTTTTTTGAGACAGTGTCTCTCACTCTGTTGCCTGGGCTAGAGTGCCATGGCGTCAGCCTAGCTCACGGCAACCTCAAACTCCTGGGCTCAAGTGATCCTCCTGCCTCAGCCTCCCCAGTAGCTGGGACTACAGGCATGCGTCACCATGCCCGGCTAATTTTTTTTTATATATTTTTAGTTGTCCAGCTAATTTCTTTCTATTTTTAGTGGAGACGGGGTCTCGATCTTGCTCAGGCTGGTCTCCAACTCCTGAGCTCAAACTATCCACCCGTCTTGGCCTCCCTGAGTATTAGGATTACAGGCGTGAGCCACCGCGCTGGGCCAGGCCCTGATTTTTAAAAAAACCCAGAAGATTCTTTTTTAAAACTAATGTTTTTGGAGAAATTGAAGCAGCTACCACTGACTGTGGCTCCGCTGAATAAAACCCTCTTCCCAATGGTCATTAGAGGCTTTTTAGCTTACTTAAGTAAAAAAACAAAATAGGATAAAAATTATCAGAATTTTTGAACTAGAATATAATTTCTTGGGTATAATTGAAGAATCATAGTATCCATGACTCTCTAGCTCAATAAATAATTTAAAAATACACATACCTGCTTCTGGGTTGAGGTAGGGAGGCCTTGCACAGCCCTCCGCCCTGACGCTCAGCCGGCTGGTGTTTCCCGCCAAAGGGACAAGCCCCGCCCCCAGGGGGGCGGGGTAACGAGAGTAGCTGCTTCCTGGGCATGCGTCCAGCGGTCTCAGCCAAAGCCCCTCCCCCAACCTGCCAGGGCAGACTCCGCCCTTGGAGGTAGGCAGAAAGGAGAAAAGTCGCTTTGCCTGTGTGACTGGCTTGAATCTATGGGACCTTGGAACTAAGCAAAAGAGGGCAGATTGTTGACGCGGTCCAGCAGGTTGGTTTTGATCATCTGATAAGATCGTAACACAAGGGCTCGCCCTTGGTGCCCAGGCAGCTGTTGGCTTTGGGGCTTGTGGTCTGGGAAGAAAAATCCTGGCCAGAGTCCTCAGCAATTGAACCAATTGATACTTTCCCACACCCCCCTCCCCCAATCTGGAGCTGCCTCGCAAGTGTGGAGAAAGAGCCCTGAGTAACATTAGCAGCTCTCCCCTAGCAGCACAAGCAATCTCAGAAGTATATGCTCTCAGGCTTGCAGGTACTCGTTGCTCTTCTCACCCCACCTAAAGTGACAACAGGGCTCAAGTAACCCTTGGGAGTGGCAAGACATTTCCCGAAGACTGGGGCACTTGTATACCCCATCTGAGGATTTAGAGCCCAATACAAAGGTATTGGAATACCTTGATAACTGACTCCATGCAAACTATAAGCAACAAAAGAGAGGGTATCCCCATAGCCCAACACAGTGTCTTACATCTCAAACTCGTAGAGGGCAGTGGACTTACACACACAAGAGTGATCCAACACCTGGGAGTCTAAGCAAGGGGTCCAAACTCACTTATCTCCACAATATACATATACCACATTTTATTAATCCACTCATGTATTGATGCACACTTGGGATGCTTCCACATCTTTGCAATTGTGAATTGCACTGCTATAAACACTCAAGTGCAGAGGTCTTTTTTATAGAATATATTTTGTTCTTTTGGGTAGATGCCCAGTGGGATTTGCCACAATGGGAAAATTTGTTGCTGATCTTTATCCTGATGTTTTTTAAAATTAGGTTACTGAACTCTAAAAATAATATAAATTTAAAAATGACCCTTTATTACCATGAAAAAGGCAGCATAATTAATGGCATTATTCATATTTATAAACAAATATCAGATGATGCCTTACTGTAAAATACTTGTATTTTAAAACTATTTTTAAACTAAATTTAATAAATTTGAAATGCAATGAAGCCTCATTTAGGTATTAATTACTGGAAGTATTGTGCAATAAACACTGGTGTCAAAAATGTTTCATAATGATTCATTTGTGCAAATCACAAAATAAAAGCTACAATTGGAAAAAATGAAAGAGGCAGTAAAATGTATTTTATAATTTAAAGAGTGCATGTCTTTTGTGTAACATATTTCAATACAAATATTTTCTTCCTGTAGATCTCATTCAAATTTTTCAAGTAGAAAAAAGCATTTCAGGCTTCAAGAATTGTTTTATATATAAAATTTCTATCTACTCATTCTTTGAAGATATTAAAATAAAAATTTACAAACTTGCTGTGCATACATATAATCATTAAAAAAGAGTGTACGTATATATTTGCATGAAGTTCTGTAGCACTTCCTCCAATAAAAGTCATCGCCCTACTAATTTCAGATATTCCCCCTTTTCACATACGAAGTCAATCAAAGACACACAACATTGTATTTCTGAGGAAATAGTGGCCTTTTAAACCATAATCATAAAGTGCTCAGAAAATAGCAAGGAAGAGAAAGGATAAAGCTTTCGTTTTATTTTTGTTTGGTGTGAGGGTTGCCATAGTGTCCAATGGATCAAATTATTCTAAATTTTACCCAGAAGTTGAGTAGAGTTTAAAAGAGACCAAGAGGAGGAGAATGTTGTGTAACTACCATGAAACTTTGTGATAAATAGAAAATAAACTTGGAAAATTGCAGTCATTCAGCCTCCACTTTATGTTTCAGTCTTGTCGCATGGCATATCATTTCTTAGAAATCCAAATCTTTTATTCTTGACCACAACACTGAATCTCTGAAGTCCAAAATCCTATTACCCCCTTGGAAATAGTTTCAATGTAGCCTCCAGTATTCAAATACATTTCTCTTTGTTTTATTAGGTTTGTAAAGTATGGAATTTTGGCTATTTTCCTATATAGAACTGATTTACCAGTAAGAAATATTGATTGGAACACATTACTTTTTAAAATATAAATAAATTAGTGATCAGTGTACATTCTATATCAAGCTTCTTATATCATCTTATACCACCTAAAAATTATGTAAGTCAGATTTATGGCTGAAACATGTAAGACTTTAAATAAATCTAATTTTTATGGGTACATAATAATTGCATATCTTTATAGGCTATATGTGATGTTTTGATACAGGCACACAGTCTGAATTAATCAATTCTTGGCAATTGGGATATCCATCACCTCAGGCATTAATAATTTTTTTGTGTTAGGAACATTCCAATTCCACTCTTTTAATTGTTTTAAAGTATACTTTAACTTCACACAGTACTTTTAAGAATATATTTTCACAGTAATCTGATTATAAATGAGGTCAACTATGAAGGGAATATATATAATATATGTTATATATATAAAATCATTCTAAATGTCTAAATTTTCCACAATTCTTATCAGTTGCATTTTAATTATAATTTATATGAAATTAAATGAATAGATTTTAAGTACAGTATTTGATAGGTTTTGTTAATTGTATTATAAGCTCATGTAATCACCACTCAAATGAAGATATAAACGTCTTCCATCATGCCAGAAACTTCCCACATACTCTTTTCCAGTAAATCATTCCCCCCTACTCAGAGGCAATAACTGTCTGATCAATCACCAAAATAGTTTTGGCCTCTTTTGAACTTTGTATAAATGGAATCACACATATATTAGTATATATCGATTATTAAAATGATATATAGTCTTTAATGTTTGTTTTCATTTAGCTTAATATAGACTTTTTGAGATTCATCTACATTTTTGCCTGCATTAGGATTTTATTGCTTTTCGTTTCCATGTAGTATTCTATTGTATGATTATAAGAAAATTATTTTTTCCATTCTATCCCTAAGGTTATTTGAGCTGTTCCAAGTAGTTATTGTCTAATATGAATAAAGCTGGTATGAATAGTTTTGCACAAGTATTTTGGGGGACACATATTTTCATTTCTCTTAGGTAGATATCAGGTCGCTTGGTCATAGAACAGAGTGTGAATTCTACCCTTGTTCTTTCTGGCTATGTGATCTTGAGTAAGACATTTACTTTTTATAACTCCCAGTTTCCTCATTTATGAGAGTTATGAAAACTTACTCTTACAATTCATTTGACAGGTATCTCTCATGATAGACTCTTAATACATACATATATATATTTTTATGTATAAATATGTGTATATATATATATATGGGGAAGCATGTGGAAAAAAAGAGAATGAGTGTCCAGATTTTCACCAGAGCTAATCAGTTACAGAAGAACACAGAAGTATTTACAAATTTAAGCTACTATGATTCTCTATAACTCAAAGTCAAGTAAAAACTAATTCATATTTAAGAGATACTTATTAAACAACCAGCATGTATCAAGCACTTTTACACATTAACCTTATTTAATAAATAAAACCTACAAATTAGATGGTATTATAATAATATCACTTTTTAGATAGAAAAAAGTAAGGTTAAGAGCCTGAAATAAGCTCACACAGAAAGTGGTAAAGGTAAATTTTAAACCCAGGTTTTTGGACTTCAAGTTCAGATCTTTGTTAAATAAGAAAATTATCTCAATTTTAAATTGCGCATTTGATTTGCACTATCAATGCCCTCAAAAGTCTTCAAGAATACTTTACCAAACAGATTAACATTAGCATGACTTTTACATACTCGCTCAGTTTACAAATTACATTATATTGCACAGCCGACTCTTACATCAGCCCATTATTCTGTCAACTCTATGGTACAAAAAAACATATTCATACTTACTACATGAATATGAAAGGAAAATACTATAGCCTAGCAACCAGAAAAATTATTTCTTATACTTGTTATAAATTGGTTTCATTTTTAAGTGCATTGTTTATTAAGGAAAATTACTTTTCTAAAAAAAATAAAATGCTCAGTATTATGTAAAAGGGAAAAAGGAGAGAAATGTATGAATACATGAAGAAAGGAATTAAGGAAATGGGTATCTAAAGTATGTTTATCAATCTCCATTCAAATCAAAGTACTTTTAGACAAGAATCCATGAAAAGAGAGTTTTATTCATACAACAATAATATTGGTAGCTACCATTTCATTTAAAAAAAAAGGTTTCCTTTAAAGCTGATGTTCCTGTAGCTTCTTTAAAGATTAAGGTTTTATAAAGAGTGGGCCTTTTATAAGTGTTTCTAATAGGTTAATAATTAAAATAAAATTAAATAAAATAAAAATATATATTGATCACATTGACCTAATATTCAAAATTAATTCCAAGCGAAATAAATAAGTTTACTACAGTGACTACCTAGAGAGAATAGTTTAACTTGGGCTTTCATTTGGGGGTGAAGGTGGGGAATAAATTTCTTTAGTTCATTGTTATTACTAGATAAGGAAATCAGACATTGCTGTATGTTGCCAAAGATGGTTCTCAAAATTAATTGCCTTGAATACCTTGTATTTTGAAAGATAACACAAACCTCAGGAGAATTCTGTAAACAGATGAAAATCATTAGAAACTCGACTGGCTTAAAATGGGAAACATCTCTCCCCTATTATTTTTTTTGTCAGTGTTTTTATAAAGTAAAAAATTATCAGACCATTAGTTCAGTTGTTAATTACTTACTAAAGCAAAATATTGCTTTTTAATTTTTGTCCCCAAATACCATTCCTCTAATTAAATCACACGAATCTATCTTAAGTAAATGTTAGGAGAAATTATGTAAATTCAATAAAGGCAAGAAAATTTAGGGATATATTATGCTGCAGAACTGCACTGGCCCAGCATATTCTCTGTATATTTTAAGTCTTTATTATTATTATTATCATTATGTGTTTAATTCTCCATGTATGAGAACATAAATATGCATGGAAAACTCAGAATATTTAGTATATCTATGAGATTTTTGCTGAGTTGACTAAATTCGATGAAAATTTCCCATCGAAACAACACAAACTGACTTAAAATTTTCTATATAAAAATACATGAGTGGATTAATACAATGTGGTATATGTATACCACAGAGTTCTACTCAGCCACAAAAAAAAAAAAAAAACCAGTCGTGATCTAGCACCTCTTGTATTATCCTGGGTAGAGCTGGAATCCATTCTACTAAGTGAAATATCACGAGAATGGAAAAACAAGCACCACATGTACTCACCATCAAATTGGTTTTATCTGATTAACACTTAAATGTACATATAGTCATAACATTCATTGGGTGTTGGGCAGGTGGGAGGGGAAGGAAGGAATGGGTATATACACACCTAATAGGGGTGTGCGCACCGTCTGGGGGATGGACACACTTGAAGTTCTACTCGGGTACAGCAAAGGCAATATATGTAACCTAAACATTTGTACCCCCATAACATGCTGAAAAAAAATAAAAAATAAAATAAAATAAGTTTACTAAATAAAAATCATGACAATTGTACTAATGGGCATACATAAGTCAGTCCTCTGCTCGTCGATCCTTAAATAAGTTTTTATTTTTCAGTTCCTTATTGCTGAAGTAATTGGACTAAAGCGCTATAGTTGGTAGAAATTGATAGGGATAATAAAATAGGTGGTCTTTCATTTATCTGCATGGGTTGTGCTGAGAGACAATTCTCTGAGGGTCTCTCATGCTTCTGTACATCTTGCAAGTAAAGCACTGGTAGCTCTTTTCTTCCCGACTGTTTTAACAGATGCTTATAGATACTGAGCATCCAAGATGCAAAAATATGAAATCCGAAATGATTCAAAACTTTTGAGTATCAATATGATGCTCAAAGGAAACGCTCGTTGGAGCATTTCAGATTTCAGGTTTTCAGATTTGGGATGCCTAACTGGTGAGTATAATGCAAATATACCAAAATGCAAAAAAAATTCAAAACCTGGAGCACTTCTGGCCTCAAGCATTTCAGATAAGAAATACCCAACATGTACAGCAAAAAGCAGTGCAAGATAGACTTAATGTCTCCCTCTGAAGTAAAGTGCTTACTATCCAGTAGAATAAAGATAATGCCTCTCTCCAAAGCTAAGCCCAGACATGCTTTCTGACCATTCTAAATGATTTGTATCCCTAGGATCAGAGTTCTTCTTCTGATAATACAGTTGGGTACAGCTAAGAGCTGGCCCTCTTTGTGCTAGCCTGTGGGAACTGGAGCTTGAGAACTAACACAAGACAATTCTGATACTCTGGCTATGATTCCTGTGAAAAATAAAGTTATTTATTTATGTCCCAGGAGTATCCTATCTTTTGCCAGCATCCATGAAATTGGCAGGCTAACTTGTAAGCTAGCAAGTAGAATAAAACATCATACTCTTCACAATTCTTGACAGGTTTCCTCAGCAACTAAGATGGAGGCTACTCTGCACTCTTTGGATTTCTTGTAAGAAATAGAACTTCTCTAGAACTATAGAAAATTATTGCTTTAATGCAAGGAACAGGATGGTACCTGAACATGAGCTCTAATCAACTTAGACTGTGTTGACTTATCTCCAATTTCACGAAATGAGAAAGATGCTTTAAAGACATTATCTCATTTTATTATTCCAAATATTCCATAATACTCTGTAAGTGGTTATTACATTTTTGGGTTTTGGGGAAGAGAGGGTTGGGGTACAATGTGTTATGATTTGAATGTCTACCTCAAAGTTCATTTGTTGGAAACTGGATTCCCAACAGTGCAATGTAGCAACAATGCAACAGTATTGAGAGGTGGGACTTTTAACACGTGATTAGGTTGTGAGGGCTCAGCACTTATGAATAGGTTCATGCCATTATCACAGGAATGGGTTAGTTATTGATCTCTCATTCATGTGGTGCCTTCTGGTATGTTACAATGCTGCGAGAAGGCCCTCGATGCAACCAGATGCAGCCCCTTGATCTTGGACTTTCCTGCCTCCAGACATATGAGTTAATAACTTTCTGTTCTTTATAAATTACCCAGTTTCAGGTGTTCTGTTTTAGCCACCCAAAATAGACTAAGAGAGTCACAACACTAAACCATTGAAATTCACTGTGTACATAACTATTGCAGCAAAAGCCTCATAAGTTGATAATCATTTACTACTTTATTCAACAGACCCTTTTTCAACTTGAAAGGATGTCCTTGGCAATGTGATATATTACATAGCATATTTACAGGCCTTGTTTAGAAATCTTTAAAATAAAAAAATACATGAAATTTTTTCCAGCAACAGATAATTGCTATGATGAATTATTACCACTTTCTATTGCAAGTAATGGGTCACTTTTCATTGTACACACTGATTCACAAAGCAAACTGTCACTACTATAAAACAGTACCTTTCATAGATATAAAACATGTGACTTAACATCTCAGCTAATTGCAAAATGTCTAGATTTGTAATCGTAAATTAACAATCTCCAAAATATTCATTAACAAGAAGAAAAGAAATCATTGCATTTTCCTTGTAGTTATTTTGTTTAGTGGGAATATAAATCACTCTTATTTACTTGCACAAAAATACCCAAGGGGCACAATTAATCTCCATTATTGAGAAGTGTTTTAGAAATATCATTTCACAAAATATATCCTTTTAATATCACCATAACAATCTGAAATATTAAAAGCTTATTTTCCGTGTTCAAAATTAAACACACATTCTCAGACAACAGTTGCAGTTGCAACTTTAATTCTGTAGTAAAGAAAATGTCTAGACCACTTGCAGCAACTATGTAAGAATACACAATGATGGGGTTTTTGATAGCTTTTAGCTTATGTTATATCTAAAACTGACTTTTGTCCCTTTAAGCACACAGTAGTAAAATTAATGAAATAAAAACACTGTCATAATTTTAATAAAGAATGTTTTACAATTTCCATGGAGTGATGTGAAAAGAAATCAGTCAAAACAGAAAGCAGAAGCTTCCAAAACTAAAATATGTTACTATTAACCATAAGTTTGAATACATTTCAAGTGGATGCATGGGTAGAGTTTTAAGTTAATATATGTTGATTTCTCAATCTATACCTAGATGGTTCCATATCTATGCAAGCCACAAAAAATTCTACATTTATTTTCAAATATTTTACCCATATAAGTGTCATTTTAAAGTAATATGCATAAAAAGAATGAGATAATGTGTTTTGCAACAACTTGGATGGAACTGGAGTCCATTATCCTAGTGAATTATGTCAGAAATGGAAAACTAAACATCGCATGTTCTCACTAACAAGTGGGAGCTAAATGATGGGTACACATGGGCACAAAGAGACCTAAAGGACATTAGAAACTAAGAAGTGGAGAGGATGGGAGGGAGGTGAGGGATAAAAACTTGCCTATCAAGTACAAAGAACACCATCCAGGTCATAGGCACACTGAAACTGACTTCAACATTATACAATGTATCCACATAACAATAATATTTGTACCCCTTTATATTTTGAAATTTGTTAAAAGGTAAGTTGCTCTAGTTTGGATGGCACAACCTATATGCAAATAAAAATATATTGTTATACACTAGTTTTTGCCTTCTATCTGTTTTTGGAAGTACATTCTTCTAAAAACAGCAGTTGCTTTGAAAATGTAGTCAGGTTTCATTACTTCAGGGCTTTTCTTTTTCAATTTATTTTTCCATGTAGTAAGCTAATATGTTGCTACATGCCTCCAAAGATCTCTTATAAACTTTCTGCACATGAGTGACACCTCTAATTTCCAAAATGATTCTCTTTATTCTTTAACCTTGACACAGACACTTGTGCTATTTTATTCTGCACCCTTGGTAAGGTGAATTCATATATTAAAATGTGGCAAGGCTCCTTCCTGAAAAAGAGGGCTCCTTACATTTTTGGGAAAGGCTGTTTTAAATGATAGATCTCAGATACAGGAGAAAGGAAATAAGCAAAGCAGCTCAGAAACAACAGCAGAGTTTTGTTCCAGCTATCTTTTAATTAGAAGCTTCCACATTAATATGATGAAGCTCTTATTTCTGAGCTGTGATAATACAGAGGAAAATGTTTGTAATAAATCATGCAAAGTATTTTAATCTGTGATAAAAGTAAGGCTAAGAAGGAAAGTAGGTGATGAGTGTCTTACATTCTTCAGAATCCCAAAGATGCATGGGTTAGAGAGATGGCATACTTTGTCATGCTGGGTTTTCTTTCTCCAGGCAAATGTGCAATGTGTAGCTAGGAAGGTATAATCTCATACAACAGCATGACATGGGCATATCTATCTTCAAGATCTAGTGCTCTAAGGTTTGTCTGTGTGGCACCGTTTTGGAAGATGATTTTGTTTTTAAATGTCTAAAAGGTGTGAGGTACTTTCTCTTCAACAAATACACCTTGCACTTCAGAAATTGTGACAATTTCTTCTACATTCTTGGAAAAATCAGCAGACCATCATTCTAGTGGATTGGATAACTTCACGTTAGTGCTGCAGTTTCCTTATTGCTACTGAGGGAGTGCTTATTAACTGCCTCACTAGTGAATATTCAAGTGGCTACCCATAATTCCAGATCATCCACTATTTTTATAGTGCCAAAGTAGTATGTTACAATGTATTTACTCCCAAATTCCTTTGTTGTGAATGAAGTATAGAAATTTTAAAGTCAAGTGTACATTTTCATCTATTTTATGATTTTGATCATTATTCACTATCAATATAAAGTTTAAAGCTACAAAGTTATGCTTTCTATGACTCAAAATTAGGATCAATAGTCTATTTGTACTTGCTATAAACATCCAAGTGCACATATCTTTCTTACAGAATGTCTTTTTTTCCTTTGGGTAGATGTCCAGTAACGGGATTGCAGGATGATCAAATGGTAGTTCTACCTTTAGCTCTTTGAGGTATCTCCATATTACTTTCCACAGAGGTTGTGCTAGTTTGCAGTCCCACCAGCAGTGTATGAGTGTTCCTATGTCTCCACATCCCTGTTATTTTTCCATAGGATTTATTATCACCTTCTAATAGGCTCTAAAATTTACTTATTCATTATGCTTGTTATTACTGCTCTCTCTCCTCCACAAAGGTGGCGATATTTCTTGTTTTGTTTACTTAAGTAAGTAAAAATAAAACACAACAAATATTTTCTATTCATGGTTTTCATTTTGCACAATAGCATCCAATTCTGTGTTTGGTTATTTTTCAGTCTGGAGATCTGAAGTCCATGGAATACTTCCCCTTTGTAAAAAAAGTAAATGACACACACACACACATACACACACACACACAAAAGAATTCTGTCTATTTTATCAGTAAATGTATTTTTACAGAGACTTAAGAAATACAGGGTCCTGTTTAGCAGCTCAAATGCACAAGGCTTAGTCCAGCTTGTATGATGGAAGTAGCTTAAGACTGATACTAGTTCTCAGAAATTCAGACACTGATGATCAAGACTCAGATTGCTGCCTCAGAAAATTTCTTGTTGGAAGCTTGCATCCTGGTAAATATTTTCCAAGATAAATGAACCAGAAAATCAATACAAAACAAAGATAAAAAAAAGGAGATTTACAAACATATAAGATGAATATGAATTAAAATCCAGGTATAATTACAATAATGCCCATAGGTTTTATGAGAATAAATTATTCCTGTTATTAGAATTATCATGTTTGATCATTTGACATAATTGAATTCATGAAATTATCCTTTCAACATGTTGCTGTGTCAAACGTAAATCTAAGCAGTGATCTTTTCTCTGACATTCCAATGTTAAATATTGATTTTGAAGACTCCCGAGTATATTAGGTTATTAAGTATGAAATGTCCAATTCACTTAAGTATTAATACTAAGTTTGACAGTTGACATATCTGACATTTCATTTCGACACTTTTTGTTTTATGTTTATTGTGATGGTACATCCTCAGTCTTTCAGATGCACGTTTTGGCTTGTGATTATCTTTCAAATTTTTTTAGAGCAATTTTTGTTAAACCATGAATAAGTAAAAAAACGCATGTTATTTTCTAATATGAGTGCCATCGTGGAACCAATGCTGCACAGACAGCTCAAAATATAAACGAAGTGTTTGGGAAGGATGTGGCTAATGAACGCACATTGAGAAGTTCCATTCTGGTGATTTTAATCTTGAAAATGAGTCACATGGGTGACCTGAGACCAAGGTGGATAATGATGAGCTGAAAGCTGTAGTGGAAGCAAACCATCCTAACATATGCGAATTAACAGCAAGGTTTGACATTACTATTCCAACAATACTGGATCATTTGAAACAAATGGGCAAGGTAAAGAAGCGGGATAGACGGGCTCTCCATCAAATAAATGAGCATCAGAAGAGAAGTCATCCTGAAGCTTGTCTTTTTTGCTGTCATGACATAAAGTGTGAACCATTTCTACACTATATTATTACATGTGAAGAAAAATGGATTCTTTTTAACAATTACAAGTGTTGACACAATGGTTGGATAAAGATGAAGTGCTGAAACCGTCCAAAACCAAATATTCATCCAAAAAAACTAATGGTGTCTGTTTGGTGGTCCAGCACTGGTATTATCCACTACAGCTTCATGAAACGTGGTCAATCAATTACAGCGGATATCTACTGCAGCCATTTAGATGAAATGATGAGGATGCTTGCCATTAAGCAGCCGAGATTAGTCAACAGAGACAGGCCAATCCTCTTGCAAGACAATGCTCCACCACATGTCAAACAAACAATGCTGCTCAAACTATAGAGGCTGGACTTGGAAACTGTCTGTCATTCACCATATTCACCAGACCTTGTACCAACTGACTACCACTTCTTCCAGGCTTTGGACCATTTATTGCAAGGAAAAATATTCAATTCTCAACAAACTGTGGCAAAAGCATTTGGCAATTTCGTGGCACTCACTCTCCAGGTTTCTTCGCTGCTGGCATAAACAAGATGGCAACACCATGTTGATAGTTTAAGCATACACATACTTTGATCACTTGTACTCCTTCTTGTTCAAGATATAATAAACTACACTTTTGATTCAAAATTGGACATTTCATATTTAATGATCTAATATGTTTTTACATACACAATTAAACTGATTTTATTATATAGATATAATGACGTATGTGGCATAAACCTCTTTGCAATTCAAAAGTGCTATGCAAAACTAAAGAGATTATTACTATTAAATTTTTTAAACGTTTCTTCCCGTTGCCTTCATTGTGTATCAGATTTAAAGTAGAAAATTAATGGGAAAACTGCTTTCAAGTAACCATGCATATTTCCCATTGAAACCTGTTAAGGATTACACATGAGCATAAAAGGATAGTATTTGGCCCATAATGTGTTCAGGATCTAATTTACTGTACACTGAAAGCATTACAGTAGTAATAGTCAAAGCTGAATCTCAGAGGGTTGGTAATTTTGCTGAAGCATCTGAATTTTTCCTATCTGAACTACCCCAAACTTTTAAAAGCTCTCTCCTTTTGCTCCCTCCTCTCTGAAATCATCCAATTAAAAGAATTTTTTTCCCCTGCTGCAAAGCAGTGGAATTTCACAGAAGTTTTATGCTACATTTAACAGCTCAGAGTTTTAAGCTAATAAAAAATAGACTTTGAAGAGACAAGAATATACAGTATATGTTTGGTGGTGACATGTAATATCTTCTATTATCATTAGAAAAAAATGAAATTGTATTTCATGGTTTGCTGCTTTTAGAAATCATTGGACAAAATAGTGTTTTTGTTTCAAGTCTATCATGGAGCTAGATTCTACATATGGTTAAAAATGAATGTGGAAATTCATTCCTTTGTTTTTCTGGTAATCTGAAACTTTTACAGATTTAATGTCTATTTTCTCATTTTGTTGGGTATGAGAAAGGAAGGATGGACATGCCTCTTTTTATTTACTGCTGATATAAATGTTCACATGAAATTCTTTTCATGTAGTCAGGGTGCTGATATATACCACACGTATTTTCAACAAATATAATCAATAATTAGAATATATGAAATGTATGGGCTTGTTTTATATTTTGGTATGAATTACCTATAAATTTGATTCTTTTAATTTATAAATTTTTAAATGCAGCAGATATTAAAACTAAGAGAAGATGCACTTCTGGACTTGTAAAGTTCTTCCTAAGCTGGAAAAATTTATACGCTTGCTTAGCCAAAATTTTAGCATCCTAAGTCATCTCAGCTCATGATCATGACTGTCATATTCTATCTCTCTGAGATCTTAGGAGAATAATCATTTTATTTCTTTGTGGCCTTTTTCCAAGTTTTCCATTTCAAGGGAACTGCTATCTGCTTACAAAACATTTAGGCTCAGAGCTAATGAAGTTTGATTTAATTTCCTTTTTTGTTGTGTTCCAGCAACAGTTCCAAGGCTCTCTATACCTAAGAAGTAATATGTTTCCTGTGTAGTTACACACTTGAGTGACTTTCCCAAATTAGGGAAGACCTAATACTTCAAGTTCAAATTTGGCAGTAAAAAATTTCTGTGTAAAATAACTATTCTGCAAAACAACTAAGAAAATGTGTGGCACTCATTTATGACTCCTTCTGGAAGCAGCATGGAAAAATTTTGAAATCAAGTGGGATGATAAAAAGGTAAATAGATACTGGGTTAAAAATGAACCTATTCATTCTAAATTTCTTCATTCTGGATACAAACAATACGTAAACTCTGTCCTTTTTCCAAAAATACACTGTTGTTCTGTATGATTGAGAATAGCTTATAAACCAAAAACAGGCTTGAGATCTGACTAATGGTAAGGAGATAACTGTTTTTCATTCATTTTGAGATTACTGCAGGGAAGTTAGGCAGCGAAAAGTTTGATGGAGAAAGCACAAGGAAGGCAGCCACTGTCCATTCAGCACCATTCCAGGTTGACGAAGAAGATTATGCTATTTAATCCATGTAATAATTCTCTGAAGTAGGTAAGCATTAGGATCCTCATTATTAGATGAGAAAACAGAGGCTTGTACAGTCTTAAAGAGTTCACTCAACACACAGCAGGGTTGTAATTAAAACCTAGGCCTTTCTAACCACAAAATTCAATCTAAAAGCCACATAATGCATCTTCTTTTATACCTCTGTTTTTAAATAGCTGAAAAAATATGATGTATGTTAATTTAATTTAGCAGTTATATTTGACAAAGTGTGCTCTTAACTATGTCAGTTTTGTAATCTAAAGTATATAATATTTCTCGTATCATAAAATAAAATCACTTCAAACAGTAGAGGTCTCATAATACAGACAGATATATATGATCAGGTTATCAGAATACTTGCAGTACTGAAAAATTTTTGAATAAGGCTACAATAATATTTTCTTTACTTTTAGAGATATAGTGAGAAGTAATAAATTAGCAATACAACTTCAACCAAAATTATTTTGTATGTTTTCTATGAGGACTTCATTTACAGCAGAAAATTTCTCTTTTGTGTTTCCTCACTATATTCTTAATTCTCAATAAATTAATGTTGAATACAACTGTTGGGAGAACACCTGGCTATTTAGATATTGTCTAGAAGTTCTGCAAGGTTTTCTCAGAAATTATAATATATTTATTTTGCATTTTATCACTAATTTTTTTTTCTTTTTAGTATTCATGGACTTATAAAAGCCTCACAGCCTAATTATACTTGCATAGGCATGGCATCTTTTAGTCATCATGGAATTTACATACTAAAGTGCTTTTAGTGCATTTTTAGAACTTCCATAAAATCTTATTGTCCATAAGTCAAAGATAATTCACCTTTGGACCATTATTACATTAGCTCATTTTTCTTTTATGTAAATCATGGCTAAAATACTGACAAAAGAGGAGTTTTATAATTTCTTTGAATCCACAAAATTGTAGGCACTGTAGTGGAAAGGAATGTTAGTCAGAGACTTGGAGTTTCTAGCCCTCATTGCTATTAACTAGCTTTCTTACCTTGGGCAAGTTATTCACCCTCATTACTCCCTGCTTCCTTCATTTAGTAATTGTATTGTAGTCACAGGAAATGTATGTAAAATACCTAGTACAATGGTTGGCATTATAGGTAGTCAATGAATTCTAAAGATTTTAGTAACAGCTAGTGGATCTTTTAATCCAATACAAGATTATTCATAAACTAGACTCTATTTTAGTAATTTTTACCACAAAAGACAGCTTATTTCAGTATCAGATAATTCAAGTTGTGAAGATGTACTTCCTTTCATTGATCCTAAATTGATCTACCTGGAACTTCTATCTTCCTGTACCAGATATAGCCTTTGATGCTCTCTAAATAATGAAGGGAGATCTGACAGAATTTCAGACATATACAAATAGCTTATTTTCCTTTATTTTCTATAAGCTAAACATCCTCCAGTTTTATTTTGTGTGTATGTGTGTGTTTTTCCTATATGATATATCAGTTAGGACTCTCTGAGTTTTGGCTTAAGCAAAGTATTTTTGACTCATATACTGACATAAATCTGCCAGCTACTGGTGTAGTATGATTCAGGGGCTCAAATTATGTCAATAGAACCCTGTTTTGCTATCTTCAAAACCTGTCTTCACTTCTACCTAATATTGGCCTCACAGAGTTTCCCATTATAATGTTAAGGTGGCTCCAGACTTGTGTCTTCTTAACTCTGAGTCTAGTGGAAAGAGAAAATTTCTGCAGCCAATTCTCATTAATCATAAAATTAATCACTGTGGGTATGGCAAACAGAACACACCAATGAACTTATGCGTGAGTATATATACTAACGGTGTACAGGCCAATCAGAATGACACTACCACCAAACAGAATGGACACTGGCCATAAACAACAATTATGGCCGCAGAGTGCATCTGTAATGAACTTAATTCTACTTCAAGAACTCTCACTGATCTGCACCAGGAGCAGACTGTAGCGTCAACGTCACCTAAATGTAAGGAATGAGAGTGGAAGGAGTCACAGTTCTCAGAAGAAAAACAGACTCATGGTTACCAGATAAAATAAGAATGGTTGAGTAATGCTGAGTAAAAACAAGCATGGTCCACTGCACAGGATTTGAAAACTTCCGACAATCTAATTACTTTGCTGATTTTATTTATTTTCAGTATTTTTTCTATCAAACATTCTCACTATAATAAAGTGCTCAGTGTGAAGTCCGACCATTATAATATAGAGCAGGAATATTATCTGCTTTTGTCCAAAATCTATATATCTATTAAGGAAGTCCAAGATTTCTGCAACCACTTTGATATTCTTCACGTAAATATTGTCAAGCCAGGTTCCTCCATATTCTGTACTTGTACAGTTATTTTTTTTTTTAATTTCAGAATACTAAGGGGGTACAAACATTTTGCTTACATGAATTGCTTTTGTAGAGGTTTAGTCAAAGTTTTATGTGTCATCACACAGATAGTGTGCATTGTGCCTGTTAGGTGTGTACTTAACCCAACCAGTTCCCCCCTCCTACCTGCTTGATTTCCATTGAGTTTTACTACCATATGTGCACATGAGTGTTGATTGATTACTTCCAATTTAATAGTGAGTACCTGTGGTGTTTGATTTTCCCTTCTTGTGATACTTCAGTTAGAAGAATGGTCTCCAGTTCCATCAGGTTGTTACAAAAGGTATTAGTTCACCATTTTTTAGGGCTAAGTAGTACTCCATGGTATACATATACCACATTTTATTAATCTACTCATTATTGATAGGCACTTGGTTTGATTCCACATCTCTGGAATTGTGAATTCTGCTCAATAAATATTGGAATGCAGGTCTCTTTGTGATAGAATGATTTTTTCCCTTTCTTATATGAGGAAGAAATACTTTCACAGACAAGCAAACACTGAGAGAATTTAACATTACATTTCAAATATAAAACCATTTGCCTTGTAACATTTAGTCCTTCTTGGTTTAGTCTATCCTGGCCATTCAAAATAACAATAAACATTCATACAAATTCAAGCACCAAATCATCATCTAGAACTTTGGAAATCTCATATCTAATAATTGAAAAATAATAAAAAAATAAACATCCAATTATGGAGAAACTGATTTTAAAAAAAGAGACCATGACGCAGTAAACAAGACCTTCTCTCTATATTTATATTAACACGTTTGGATCAGTTTGATAAATGTACTTCAGTCCATATTTCTCCTTCATGTAGACAAGAATATAATGAATGTTTTTGTCAAATGCCTTGTATAAATTAAAAGCCATTATTTTTACACAATCCCTTGAGCTGATATAAGCTGTAACCAAAAGGCTCATGCTAGCTTCTAGTTATTTCTCAGTGTTCACACTCTAGGTAATTAATCATCAAATTAAGAATTTTGACTGGATCATCATCAAACTCACTGGTCTAGAGACTGAGGATCCATTTTCGTTTTTAGATTTATGATACCAACATTCTCTACTTATGCAGAACTTGGAAATTTAAGATTCCAAAATAACACATCATCAACCCTACATTATCCTGAAACACATTATCTTGCATTTCAACTTATCTTCATAAATCTCATTTTCAAGTTCTGACTTATATAATTAAGCAGAGTAGATGATGAAGTCTTGTGCTATTGCTCTCTTCCTTAATTTCTTTCACCTGTGCCAGCTGTGGCACAGTAGGAAATCTTTTAAACAGTAATAATGAATTATCTCTCTCAATCCAAGAAAAGCATAGGGCAGAAAATTTGTCAAGCTTTACACTTTTTAAGAGAAAAAAGTTTCACATGGGTTACTATACACTGTTATCATATCAAAGATATTTTGATATCACTCTATCCCAAACCCTTCATTTTCCAAGTGAGGGAATAGGCTGAAGGAAGTTTAGAGACTTATCTGATAGAGAGAATGGGTCAGAGCTAGGTCAAGGGTTCAGGATTTACCTAAATTCAGATACCCTCCTATTTTGCCACCACGCCTTTGGATTGAAAAGTGATACTCCAACGAATATGGGGTAAAAAGTTCTGAGGATATGAATAAAAAGGAGCAAATCGTTAAGTTTACTTATTCACCCATCCCGTCATGTATTCATTTTATTTTCAATCAATGGGCACTCCTGCTAGTCATACGTTTAGACTTTCTGGAATATAAAGTTGAGTAAGATAGGCATTGTATTCACAAAGATGTCTACAATCAGACTTTTACTGTGGGAGAGGATACACACTGCAGCTTTATGTTATTTTAACTAAACAGTTCAAAGTCCAAGAATTAAAAAAACTAGAAACATCCATATTTAAGTATCAAATCTCCCTTATCCTTCATTATTTTCAAAGTATATTGATTCTTTTAATTAATAATTCTTTTCAAGCTATAAAAAGGAATGGATTTATTTTATATTTTTGCTCTTTGAAATTGATTTCATATTTGCTATAATGAAATGCTGTAGGTGGCATTTTATTTTATGCTAAACAGTTTATATCAGTCAGTTTGTTGTTACCTTTAACAAATAAAATTACTTTTAAAGTGTCAATACTACAACTTTACATATCTGAAATAATCTACAGTTTTTACAGCAAAAATCATTTGGCAACTCCTCATCCTGTGAATTTTATGATTAAGTAATTTTAGATCCTAACTATGATAGGTGTTCAATTATTTTTAAATTATGTTTATGTCTTTCTTATTAATTTTTCCAGTTTCAGGGTCATGAGCTGGCAATTTGGGTGTATTAATGGATGTGATTAACTAGTTTTTGTGATAGTTAATATTTGTGGCCTAACCTCTCTAACCAGCACTGTGAATAAATAATGAGCTGCCACATTTTTAGATAAAATACATTTCTTATTCTAACAAATAATCATATAGCTTGCATAATGAATTTATAATACAATAAGGAAAATCTGTCTCTAAGAACAAATTTCTTTAAAACAAAAATCCACCTCCAAATAGCATCATTACCTTTTTTTGAAAAATTCCCCTAAGTCTTTTAACAGAATAATTTGTAACCAACATTGAAAATGTTATGACTATATTTTCTTAATCAAATATAATCAAAATATGTGTGCGCATATTTTGGGTGCAAAATCAACATAATAGGTATACTTTCAAAGATAAAATAATATGAGTCCTTTGATATTTCAATGTAATATCCAAGAAAACAGGGTAGAATATTTGAAATTAGAACCGCCCTTGAAAATCTGAGTTTAATGACCATCTTGTGTTACATATATCGGAGACTAAAAACCTTATATGTTTAAGTGTGACTCAAGAAGTGGGCTCTGGGCTCTGTACTTTAATCCACTGGTAATTATGACTCTCATCACTCTGATATAACAATTTTCTTCTCAGATAGGCATATCTGTCCCAGATTCTGGCTGCAAAACATTACAGCTTACACTGAATCTACTTTAGGAAAATTTTACATCTTTCCTTTCAATGTACCTAGCTTATTAAAATAGAAAATAGGCTGTTTTCACCAAGTATATGTGCTATTATAAAATTCTTCTGCTGCTCAGCCCCAGATGACAACCCGATGACTTGTGGAAAGGATAACAACTTCTTTCTTTTTTGGAAAAAAAAAAAGTCACCCTCTTTATTCAGAGAATAGATAAACAATCTTGTGGTTCACCCAGAACTTTTCTCTCTACTTCGCTTAATCCGCTATTTTTATCTAAAGATCATGTCTAATTTGTTATTCATTCTGTATCATAAGTGTTTAATACAGTGCCTGGCAAATAATAAGTACTTATACATATTAAGAATTGAAAATGAAAGTACAACACTGTTAATTATTTCTGCTTCTTTATAATGGTGAAAGTATTTGCTAAGATTCACATAAGCAGAAGTGTTAGAAAGTTTACCACTTTGATGGTCAAAATTACTTCCTCTTCAACACTGTTATACATCTAAGAATTTATTTCAATGAGATAAACAACATATTTTTCCCAAGGGAGTGCTGAAGAATCTGTTCAGGCCATCTACAGACATACTGGTTTGCTTGTGTTGCATTAATATGCAGTAAAGCAATCCAGTTTTAATTTCAAAGTGGTAACAAACAAAAGACTAAAGAAGAAAGGGAAAGATAAAAAGATCATTATCAGAATACAATAAAATTGACTCTTAAAATATGTCATCTCTGCTTATATATGAATAATACATACCATGGAAAATATGAATTTTCATTATTTTCTTTCAAAGTGACTTAATAGGTAAGAAACGTTTGCTTTATTTGCGTTTAAAAGAACCAAAAAACAGATTGCTGTATGGCTGGCAGATGCTAGATAAAAAGTGCAAAAAATATATATTGCAAAAATGTTTGAGGCATAAAAACTCAAATGATAAAAAAGTTTATCAGAACAACAAATAAGAATACTATAAAGTATGTCTAATATGCTAAATATAGGCATTCTATTTTTCTACATTACTTCTGTGTACTTGGAGTAATGCAAATAAATGGTGGGAAAAATTAAACATTTACCTAAGGAAAGGGAGGTTGGTTTTGTTTGTAATCCCCCCTAAATATCACTACATAACACTGGCAATATGGGATACTCATCTTTAATAACACATCTAAGCAAATCAAGGTTTAGCACGCAATTGTCACCAGAAATATGTTTACTTCAACCTCAGGCTTAGTTGACTAGGCAAACCCAAAAACCACGGGCTTCTAGAATAGCCAAATAATTCTATGAAAAATTATATTCTTACTATATCTCTAATTCAGTAAATGTCCCCCGCCCCCAAATCTCTTTTGAATTCTTCATTCTACCCTAAGATGTTGCATTTCTAGTAAGTACATGCAGCATGTGTTTTTGAGTCAATAATTTCAAGAAATGGCAGTTTTAACTATAAATATATCATTGATAGATAATTTGCATACTAGAAAGTTGATTTCTATGTAACAGTAACAGTAAATATCATTCTAATATTTTCCTAGAACTATATTTTTAAATAAAAGAATATTTTAATTTCAAACAAAATCTAAAAGATATATATATCATTTCCATGAATTTTCCTATTTCCTATTATTTTACATATAAAGTGATGACAAATTGATACATAAGAATCATAGAAGAGAATGAAAGTTAAGAAAAGTAATTGTTTTTTATGACTAGTAAAACTAGAGTACACTTAAGTTTAAGCTCAGATTCTAAGAATTCTATAAATACACAATAAAAGTACATTATACAAATTATCTTTTAAAATGAGAAAAATGCTTTTTAGTCAGTGTCATTATACCTAACTCACTTTCTTAACATTGGAGCAATATACAAGAGCACAGTGTAGTTCTCAAGTTAATAAACTATCTCCCAGAACTCTTGTATTCATTGCTTTTCTCTTGCCATTGCCATATAACAGTGTTTAAGAAAAGGCAGCGACACTAGAAATGTTACAGCCTAGATATAGTATAAAATGGAGACTTGAAATGCAAAAACTGTAAATGTACAAAACCTACCTACAGACTTTTACAATGTGAACACTCTTCTCTGCCTGTTAGGTAAAAGTGAAGTAAAACAAAATGAAAGGTAAAATTTGAAACACCTTCCTATTTAACATTCACTGACTGTAAGTGAAAGCCTGGCTTCAAAGCTTCAAAGGACAGGCTGACTCTTGTGAGGGACTAATATAGCCAGTGACTTTAAGTGGAAGCCAATGCTCATTCACCATTCTGAGAATCCTAAGGCCCTAAAGAAGTATACCATATTTATACTTCCTGTGCTTTATAAATGAAATAACAAAGCGTGGATGACAGTATATCTTTTATAGCATATTCACTGAATATTTTCAGCCCGCTGTTGAGACCTGGTGGTCAGAAAAGATGTCTTTACAAATATTATTGCTCATTGACAATACACTTGGTCACCCAAGATCTCTGGTAGAGATGTACAGGAGATTAATGTTGTTTACATTAATTTTACTTTAATAATTCTGCAGCCCCTGATTAAAGAATAATTTTGACTTTCAAGTATTATGATTTAACAAATATATTTTGTAAGGCTATAACTTTCACAGATAGTGATTCCTCTGATGGACCTGGGTAAACTACAACAGAAATTTTCTGGAAAGGACTCATCATTTTAGATGCCATTCAGAACATTTGTGATTCATGGGAGGAGGTCAAAATATCAACATGAACAGAAGTATGGAAAAAGTTGAGTCCATCCCTCATGGATGACTTTGAAGGACTCAAAACTTTAGAAGAGAAAATAATTACAGATGTAGGGGAAAGAGAAAGAGAACTAGAATTAAAAGTGGAGCCTGAAGATACGACAATTGCAATTTCATGAAGCAACTTTAAAGGATGAGGAGTTACTTGTGGATGAACAAAGAAAGTGGTTTCTTAAGATGGAATCTATTCCTGGTGAAGATGCTGCACACATTGTTGAAATAACCACAGAGGATTTAGAATGTTACACAAACTTAGTTAATAAAGTAGTGGCACAGTTTAAGAGGATTGATTACAATTTTTAAAGAAGTTCTGTGGGTAAAATGCTATCAAACAGCATTACATCCTACAAGATAAATCTTTCATGAAAGGTAAAGTCAATTGATGGGACAAACTTTACACCAATCTTATTTTAAGAAATTGCTATAGCCACCCCAACTTTCAGCAACCAGTCAGTCAGCAGCTAGCAACAACGAGGAAAGACACCCCACCAGCAAAAAATTAGGACTTACTAAAGGCTCTGATGATCAGTAGTATTTTTTAGCAATAAGGCATTTTAATGAATGTATGAATATTGTTCTTAGACATATGCTACTACACAATTAACAGACTGCAGTATAGTGTAAACATAACCTTTATATGCATTGGGAAACCACAAAAATTGATGTGACTTGTGTTATTGCACTGTTTATTTTATTGAGACGGTGTGGAACCAAGCTCACAATATCTCCAACGTATGCTTGTATGCCTATATGGTGAAGGTTCTAAAGAGTCTCACCATAAATCAAATGTCTCATTTTTTTTAACAAGTATTTTTTTAACTTAAAACCCCTAATATAGCTCTAGGCATTTTAAATAAGAAAAATGAGTCATTGGATATCCAATATTGCCTCATTTTTAAAGGCATTGTTACTAATGTCTCTTTAATCAAAATATTTTACTAAAATAATTTATAATTATACATTGTTTAAAAAAATTTGCTTCATAAGATCCATAAAATATGCTTTCTGTGCAAAACAAATCATCTTTAGTTTTGAAGGAAATATTTTTTATTCAAAATATGTGTAAACCACACCTGGCTGAATGATATTCTTGTCTGTGTGGCTTGATATTTAGCACTATAATCAAACCATATTGCAGAATTCACAGTCTCTGATGAGGCCTAAATGAGGCCCCGTCAGTCTGATAGACTATGTCTAGAGTAGAACTAAAGATGAAAAATCTCACCTTTCTTCTAAAATAAACCTCTACCCCACCAAATATTTCCAAATTAAATCATTTATGTAAGAATGATTGATTGAATCTGGGCATTTCTTAAGAATTATTCCTGAACCATCATCTGCTTTGGCTGGCACTAATCCTTACTAAATGAAATGTGCCTTAATAACATTACCAGTACATAATGAAAACTGAATGTGTAATAGATATATGAACTTTTAAAAAGACTGATATATAAATATACCAGCTCTTGTTTTGAAGAAATGTATAGAAAATAAATTCTTTTCACACTATTTAGTCACATTATATAAATCAACTTTCCAATTTTATCTTTAAAGCAATATTTAACAAGTGCTTTTAAAAAGATTTTGTTTATGATCCTACACATATTAGGACATCAGATCAAAATGTTTACTTCATAAAACACTTCAACATCACATTAATTCTGGCATTCCCCATCATTATTCAAGGAGGAGGGAATTCAACACTCCTTTCCTATCAACAAAAACAATATATAAAAAATAATGATATTTACATAATAATCATAACAAACATTTTTAGCAGGCATTATGACTGTCTTATTAGGCACTGCAAGCTTACATTTCTATAAGCAAAACGTTGTCATCTATTTATAACGATAACATTGGAAATACGGAATTTCTGCACTGAACTGTGTTGTAATCCCCAATCAATATTGGGTCAGAAAACAAAAACAAACTAAATTGTTGTTCTTCTGTTTTTATATTGCACTAGTTCTTCCTATCACACAGGTACTTTCAGAACCCAACAGTATTAATTTAAGGATTTGATTGACCAAATGCACAGCTTTTAGATCTGAAAGTGAAAGGTTAATGCTTGCATGCATAATCAAGAGGAGATGATGGCATCATGAAAGAAAAGGAGCCAGGAAAACAACCATCTGGTTATGGCTGAATAGTACACAGGTGAAGGATTCTTAGGATTATAATATATAATAGTTAAAAAGTAAGTGGAGTTTCAACATTAAAAAAAAATAAAGAAGAATGTAAAGAAGGAAGGAAACAAAGATCTCCATGGTTAAAGAGGTCAAAACAGACATATTTATTTTCACCCTAGAATATATTTATACTCATATGTATCTGAAAATATGTTGATATGCAAAACACTTTCGATGAGATATAGTTACATAACAAAATGTCTAACTAAATCCAGTTGCCTTAAGCTGCAGCCGTAGGTAAAATCAGATAATTATAATCATTTATTTTTTGTCCTTTGTGACAAGAAAAGTGGAAACTAAGCTTTAGCATTTGATCTTCAAACTAGTCAGGAGATACAAGAAGCTACTGCTTGAGAAAAATTTTATGGACTGGAATGTTTATGATTTAAATTATGTCTCTTGAAGATATCTAAGATGAAAGAGGTTGAACTTTTGCATTAGCTTTATAGGAAAGCAAACTTCAGTCCCTCAAAGACCAGTTAGTAGGTAACCCAGTGCAAGAAAAGAGTTTTTGCAAATGTTCCACCAGAAATATTTTGTCTTCATCCTTGTCTGTCCACTTGTTTTTAAGTTGCTTTGGGAAGGTAGTATTATCGCTGAATGGGGATAATCACAGCCTGGGGAGTTGCCCTGACTTGAGATCCTGATTTCCTCACTGCAGCCTGGAATCAGGAGTTCTCTAAGGAAATTCTAGATCAGTAAACTGAAAAAACAGGAAGTCCTTGGATTTTTTTACATGCAAACTTGTTTTAAGCTTTTTGCCTTTTATAAACAAAGAATATATAATTTTATTTTATTTTTATATTTAAGCTAACTTACCTACTGGATCCTTTAAGAATTTCTTAGATCACTGTTGGCCAAACCTATTGGCCAAAGATACGTTGCCTGCTTGACATTCTGTAATGAGGATTTCAGCACTGACCCAGGTAGAATAAATTAACACTGAGAAATACGGCACAGTGTTTACTTAACTCTTCCTTCATAATGAGTTCATACATACAAATACTACTAAAGCTTCTTTTTCCCTTTGTAACTGAGATTTTAAGTTACTAATTGATTAATCAGTTGATTTAACAATTATTGGAGGTCTCTTTGTGCTGAGTTAGGCCCTTAGAATACAACTACGAATAAGACAGACACTGTTCCTTGCCCTTATAGGCTAGTGTATGAGGGATTTCTGGCAGGGGGTAGCACTTGTAGCCCGAAGATGCTTTGAAAGTCTTTGAAAGTCAGCTGTATGGGTGGACGTGACTGTTAGTCTACTTGGCTGTATATTGAAAAGGCTTCTATCCACCTTAAAGATCAGGTGAATACTGAGCTCTGAGTGTGCATGAAGAGAAATCAGGTGAAGCTGTACGGTAAGTGTAAGGACAAACTTAGTTGTAATAAAATGATCCAAATTAATTTCCAGAGCCCTATGGAAGAGGCAAATATGCCAAGATCTACCGAGGGCGGGGCAAGTATCCTTGTATAGGCTAGAGAACTCTTGCTTTGGATTTATCTGTGCAAGCACTGGAAGGAACAGGAAGAAATGGCCGGGCTTCCCATTACAACCCAGATTCAGAGGATCTCTATTGAGTATAGCTGTATTTCTCGTCCTTACATTCATGTAGTCCATTTTTATACACAACCGTAACTGTTATATTTGAGATTTGTCCCATGATTTTCCCTGACAGAAAACAAAAGGGAGAACAAGGTGAACTTTACCCTTTCACTTGTCTGTAGGAAATCAGTATGTTATGCACCAAATGGTATCAGTACTAATTATTGGGGCTAATATTTATTGTGATCCTTAAGTATGCCAGGTGCAGTGATATATATTTTACTGCATTTTTCTCTTTAATTCTCAGTACTATGCCTATTAAAATGTATTGTTTTGGGTATCATTTTTTTTGGTGTCAAATAACCACAAAATTGATCATATCCATAATTATTCTGTCTTCATGGATTGCGAGGGCTGAGATATCAATACCCTTATATCTTATGCTTTTAAATATATATCTATATATTTATTTATTTAGAAAGATTACAATATCATTAACAGTCTTGAAAACCAAATAAACATAACATAGTTATATCCTAATTTAGTCTTTATACACATTTACATTAGATAAAATTGTAAATAGAATATACACGCAGACAATTCTGTAAGCTTTTCACAATTTGATGTCAAAATATGATAAAGCTCTAGAAAACAGGAGAATCATTATACTAATCAAGAGTAATTAATTTAATATAATGCCATTTCCCTCAGAGCTTGGAGAACAGCAAAACACCAAATAATATTTAGTACACCAACAGAATTTGGATAGCCTCACAGGCTTATATAATGGGATTTTGCGTTAAGTAGGTTCACCCTCATATGAACTCTTACTGGATTTTTTTCCCTATCCCTCTACAACATTTAATATTTGCTATCTTTTTCTGTAGTCATTTGTATGCATGCTATCTCTCTAACTAGATTATAATGTTGAGCTCAGGGAGTATTTCTTATATCACTATATCTCATAAAAATTAAGAATTCAATAAATATTTGCTAAAAGAACAAATATATGAATATTAAAAGTAGAAAAATAAGTGCAATACAGTATAAGAGATTTATAAATGTATAGAATAAAATGAATTTGTCTTTTCTGCTTTCATGAAAAGCCAGGAAATATTAAATAAGTGGTATATCCTACAGAAGTAAAAACATCTTGAACTTTTTAATAATAGAGAATGTTAAAGTTCAAACCAGTGTCCATGTACTCTCTTTCTTTTCCTTACCCTCCAAAGCAACAGCAAGAGTGTCAACAAATAATGAATACTGATATTACTCTAAACAACTAAACAATGAAACTAAATTTACTGAAAAAAACTAAATGTACTGCTGGGCTACATAAAAATTATATATATACATATACATATACATATATATATACATATATATATATAATTTGCCTAAGCTACAATCACTATCCTTTGGGACAGATAAGTGATGCAGATATTTGAAAGATTACTGAGTAAAACCACTTCCTAATACCAAATAATAAACATTCATTTTTAATGGAAAATTAATGTTATGCAGACAAGACGGATTTTTTCTTTGTTCAAGTGACATTCCAGTTAAAATCAACTTGTGCAAGTAGATATCTAACTGCTTCTTGAAAAACTCTTTTCTCTGTGGAAGAATCTAACCCAGTTACATCAATCAAGCCTGCCATGTTGTCTCTATTTTTCTCCTCCAATTTCTGAATTTTAAGTCCTAATTTTGAATAACAGAAATAAAATATTTCCAACAAACTATTGAACAGTTTAGAAATACATGGGGAGTGCACAAAACACAAGATGGTTTTGTTTTCTGGTCTCCAACTCTATAAAATTCATCTGAAAAGAGGTGAAAACAGTGAGGAAAAGATTTAAAAGCTTAGGAGAGAAAAATATAAAAATCTTGAAATCTTGAAATCTCAAGTCATTCTCCAAATTCTGAAGTAGCTAAACATGCCTGATCTTTGTCCCTGAAGGTGCAACATAAATCCATTAACATGGACTTAGAAGCCACTTGCAGGACTAAATGTTTTTCACAGTGACAGGACACACTAACGGACTTCTTTGTGAAGTCCGTTACTTACGTGAAGTAAGGGACTTAGAAGGATGGGAGGAAGCCTGGTTGTGCTGACTGTAAAAGAAACAAACTGTGTATATTTGAGCTGATGCTGACCTGGATAACTTAATCCTCTTTGTCTTGTTCTACATAAGAATGTGCATGAAGGCAAGATTTTGAAGATTATTTTGAAAAATCATGCTTTGCTCACACTCATTACTCAACTGGTGCACCTCCTTCACCGACTCAGCACAGTCACAAAGTTACTTCAATGCTATGTTATTGTTCCAGATGTACAATAAGGAAGATAGAAAATACTGAGAGATTTCTGTTTTTAGAATGTAATAATGAATAATTTGCTCTTGGCTAAACTTACTCCTTTCAAATAGAAAAGCTTCACCTGAAAGCAGAAGGAACCTTTGAAAACTGCATATGGGACTGCCTACGTTGGATACAGTGTATTAACCTTGGACTATGTTTCTATTCAACAAGGAATAAGAAGACAAAACTGCTTCTCATTTCCTTGTTATTTAAGTTTCTTATTAAGACTTCATGTTAGGGGTGGGGAACCTTTTCATGTTGGAAGACTGCATTAATTTAGCTGTAATCAAATAAGGCACATTTAAGGAACTTCAATTAGATATACTTAAAAATGTAAATTATTGTGCAAAAATGTGAGCACTGTACTTAACTTCAAAAATGAAAACTATTTGTTAATTTTAAAATTGCCTTGGTGACATCAACTAGGTGAGGCTGAAATGCTAATTTGAGTGTGATGTCATGATTCTCAAAGTCAGTGAACCTTTCATTGTATTCTCCAATTAGTAATAGGTCTGTAACAGCTGTATATTCTTGAATGATGCACATGTATCATCCTGCTCATCAATGACTTTTTCTCACTGAAGAAAATATTTATCTGGAATTTCCTTTTGAAGAAGAAATGTTTTGAAAACAGATGACTTTTTTTTAAATGCTTGGACTTTTTTTTGCCACATATCACATATAGATTTAGTTTTACCTTGCAAAGAAATATTCAAGTCATTTTGATTTGACATGATATCACACAGAAATGCTGCATTCCTAAAGAAATCTTCTTTCAGTAATTCCCATCGATGACTTTGTTCTTTATAAAATTTACCTATCTGTTCTCACAGAGATAAAATTTTGGCTAACACCTGTCCCTACAATAGCCAACATGCTTTAGAATGATAAGGCAAATCCATACTGAATACCTCATCCTTCAACTTTAGCATGTTAAGAAACTGAAGATGCCGGGATACATTTGCACTAATACAGTTAACAATACTTATAATTTGTTGCAAAGTGTCACTTAAAATAGTAGCTTTAGAACAGAGATGTTGCTGATGCAAGATACAATGAAAAGAAATGAGAGCATCTGAACCTATCAATACTTTTTTTAAATTTGTTCAATAAACCCTTCATGTTTTCCTGTCATGGAAGGTGCACTGTCTCTGCATACACTTACTAAATTTACTAAACTCAATACAACTTCACAACACTTATCTTAAAAGTCTATTCCCCATGTTTTGTTCGCAAGAGTGGCCAAAGCAGGTAAGTCTTCGTAGCAAAGAAAAGCTTCTGTTATGACCTGAGTGAAATATAGAAACTGCACCGAGTCAGTAGTATCAGTTGATTCCTCCAAAGCAATTGAATAATATATATTTTCCTTTGAAGTATTACATGAAGTTGTCACGTTAAGTTAAAGGCTAATTCATGCTGCTGATCAGTTATGGTTCTCCTTGAAAGAGGCAGTTAGTCGTTTGTACTTTTAAACATTAGGGTCTAAGCATCCTACAACTTTAAGAATGTATTCTTTCACAATTTCTACATCACTGAATGGCTTTCATTTTCCAGA
>CAUYMX010003223.1:0-22021 GCA_963573855.1 Lepilemur septentrionalis | reverse complement strand
ATAATCTAGTGGATTTTATCCCAGGAATGCAACGATGGTTTAGCATATGCAAATCAATAGACATCCTATATCACACAGCAATAGAATGAAGGATAAAAACCATATGATCCATAAACATTCAGGTGCAGATGTCTTTATAATAGAATGTCTTATGCTCTTTTGGATAGATGCCCAATAATGCTATTGCTGGATCGAATGGTAATTCTATTTTTAACTCTTTGAGGAATCTCCAAATTCTTTTCCACAAAGGTTGTACTAATTTGCAGTCCCACCAGCAGTGTAAGAGTGTTCCTGTCTCTCCACATCCTCGCCAGCATTTGTTGTTTTGGGATTTTTTGATAGAGGCCAGTCTCACTGGGGTTAGGTGGTATCTCATTGTGGTTTTGATTTGCATTCCTCTAATGATTAGAGATGTTGAACTTTTTTTATATGTTTGCTAGCCATTATTCTGCCTTCTTTGGAAAAGTTTCTGTTCATTTCATTGCCCATTTATTGATGGGGTTTTTTGATTTTTTCTTGTTAATTCTTTTGAGTTCTAGGTAGATTCTTGTTATCAGACCTTTATCGGAAGTGTAGAGAGCAAATATTTTCTCCCATTCTGTAGGTTGTCTATTTTCTCTAGTGAAACTAGTGATAGTTTCTAAAAATGTATATAAAATAAATCCTGGCAATGAAGGAAATATTTTACATATTTTTTTAAAAACCAAAATGTATGGCAAAATATACATAAGATAATATTTACCTTTAATATCATTTAGTACATTCATAATGTTTTACAAAGATTACCACTATCCCAAAACTTTTTTTTTTTTTTTTTTGAAACAGAGTCTCACTGTGTTGCCTGGGCTAGAGTGCCGTGGCATCAGCCTAGCTCACAGCAACTTCACACTCCTGGACTCAAGCGATCCTTCTGCCTCAGCCTCCTGAGTAGCTGGGACTACAGGCATGCGCCACCGTGCCCGGCTAATTTTTTTTTATACATTTTTTTTATTTGGCCGATTAATTTGTTTCTATTTTTAGTCGAGATAGGGTCTTGCTCTTGCTCAGGCTGGTTTCGAACTCCTGACCTTGAGCGATCCTCCCACCTCGGCCTCCCAGAGTGCTAGGATTACAGGCATGAGCCACCGCGCCCGGACCGAAAACATTTTTATCACCCCAGATGGAAACCCCTGAACCCAATATGCAGTTATTCCTCCATCCTCTAGACCCTGACAATCAGTCATTTTGTCTCTATGGATTTGCCTATTTTGAATATTTCATATAAATGAAGTCATATAATATGTGCCTTTGTGTCTGGCCCCTTTCACTTAGCATAATGGTTTCGGGGTTCATCCATGTTATAGCATGTATTAATAATGTATCAGTATTTTATTCCTTTGTATGGCTTAATGTTCCATTGTGTGGATATACCACAGTTCATTTATTGATTCATCAGTTCATGGGTATTTGGGTTGTTAGGACATTTAGGCTATTGTGACTGGTGCTACTATTCTTTATGGTTTTGATGAAAAATTCCCAATGATTTAAATTGTTTTGTTTTGTTTTGTGAGGCAGCGTCTTGCTCTGTTGCCCAGGCTGGAATGCAGTGGTGCGATCACAGTTCATTGCAGCCTCTAACTCCTGGGCTCAAGCGTTCCTCCTACCTCAGCCTCCTTAGTAGCTGGAGCTCTAGACACTTGCCACTGTGCCCAGCTAATTTTTCTGTTGTAGAGATGGGGTCTTGCTATGTTGCCTAGGCTGGTCTTGAACTCCTGGCCTCAAGTGATCCTCCCACCTTGGCTTACCAAAGTGCAGGTGCCTGAGCCGCTATGCCTGGCCTTGAATTGTTTTTTTGCAATTGTTTTTTACCTCTGTGTGAGGTAGGGTATTTTTCTTTGGCTGTAGTATTTAGAAGTGTAAATGTGTTATGTCTTGGTGTGCATTTCTTTGGGTTTATTCCTGTTTGGGATTCACTCAGCTTTTTGAATCTGTAGGTTTATATCTTTTACCAAATTTGGAAAGTTTTCTGTCATTTTTTTATTTTACATTTTTTATCAGAGCTTATTTTTAAATAGTTTTAGGTTCACGGAAGAGTTGTGCATAAAGTACAGAAAGTTCCCCCTTCCCCTACAGTTTATCCTTTATAAATACCCTGCATTAGTGTAGAATATTTGTTAAAATGGATGGACCAGTGTTGATATAGTGTTAATATTATTCATCATTTCCGTTAGATTTCACTTGTTTTGTTGTGTAGTTCTGTGGGTTTTAACAAATGCATAATGTCATATATCCATCATTCCGGTATCATACAGAATAATTTCATTGTCCTGACAATGCCCTGTCCTCCTCCTCCCTTATCCCTCCTTACTCCCCCTAGGAACCCTGCAACAGATTGTTCTTTTTATTGTCTCTATAGTTTTGCCTCCTTTTCAGATGACTTCTTTCACTTAGCAATATGCAGTTGTTTGCTCTATGTTTCTGTGGCTTGACACCTCATTTATTTTTATTGTTGAATCATGTTCCGTTGTATTAATATGGATATACTACAGTTTGTTTATCCATTCACTTATTGAAGGACATCTTGGTTGCTTCCAGGTTTTGACACTTATGAATGAAACTGGTATAAATTTTATGTACAGATTTTTTCTTGTGTGGACAAAGGTTTTCAACTCAACTGGGTGAATACCTAGGACTGCAATTGTGGGATCATATGGTAAGCCTGTGTTTAGTTTTGTATGAAACTGCCAGAATGTCTTTTAAAGCAACTGTACCATTTTGCATTCCCACCAGCAGTGTTCTTACCAGCATGGCATTATTTCTTCATATACTTTTTCAGTTTTAGCTCTTTCCTTGGGTTCCTCTGATACCACCACAGCAAGATGATGGAGTTTAATTAATGCTGGTTAGGGATGGAAGTCCTCATAACCCAGTTAGTCTCCACTGCCACTGTGTGGTGGGGGCTTGTTATTAGCTACTAGGATATAAAGTTTTGGCTCCTTATCCAGCCTTCTCTGACATTAACCCAGTGCATGGTTTGAGTGCCACTGTACCACCTGATGAGGGTGAAAGTTCAGTATTTCCAGTTGATCTTGCATGTGTGGGTGGAGATCAGGCCACATTTTGTGTGTGCGTGTGTGTGTGTGGTATTGGACAGCAATATAGTGGTTATTGTCTAAAAGTTCTCTGTTTTGACAAAATGACCCTTCTCTGGTGCTTTGGCTAGAGAGAGCAGGCTTTCATTGCTAGTCCTTTTGTCTGTGCCTGTTGGTGTATCCAGGCTTCCAGCTTCTTAAACTTCAAATGGCAGATATATAAGGCAAAAGGAAAACCTTATACACCACTGTCGTCAGTGTGTCTCAAAGTCCCTAGTTGGTCTGCTGCCTTCTCTCCACCTTTCAGAGTCTCTTATTTTTATTTTATATATAATGTCCAGAGTTTTTAGGTATATACAAGGTATATGTTAGGGGAATAGTGAAAAGTGTGCCTCCTTCATCTTTGCAAAAGCTTATGGTGATCTTTTATGTTTTAAAGTTTTTATTATCAATTCTTTCTTTGCAGATAACCAGTAGTCATTGTTTAGCTACAGTTGCATTCATTTAAGTCCCTTTATTTTACCATACTAAGATTCCCTGTTGGTATAGGTTATCTTTTATTATGAGCCAATTATATAAAATGCATTACTGCAGTGCAGCTGCTAATGGTCTTTTTTTTTCACAGTACATATATATTTTTATTTGCAATATTTTTATTCTGTGGGTTAGCATCATAATTTTTTTGTCTGTGCTTTTAATGTTTCTATTTCAAAATATTAAGGGGGTACAGATGTTTTTGATATATGGCTTGATTCAGGACTGTAAATGTGCCCATCACCCGAATAGTGTTCATTGTACCTGTTAAGTAGGTTTTTACCCTTCTTCTACTCTTCTTCCCCGCTGTTTGATTTCCAGTGACTTTTACTTTCCACTGTGTACTTGTATGCTCATCAGTTAGTTCCAGTTTATTAGAGAGTACATATTTGTTTTCCCATTCTTGAGATACTTCACTTAGGATATCGGTCTCTACTTCCTGCCAGATTACTGCAGAAGGTATTAATTCATCCTTTTTTATGGCTGAATAGTACTCCATGGTATATATACAGCACATTTTGTTAACACACATGACTTGATGGGCACTTGGGTTGATCTCACATTTCTGCAATTGTGAATTGTACTGCAATAAACATTTGAATGTAGATGTCTTTTTGATAAAATGACTTCTTTTCTGTTGGGTAGACAGCAAGTGGGATTGCCGGATTGAATGGCAGGATTACTTTTAGTCCTTTGAGAAATATCCATACGGTTTTCCATAGAGGTTGTATTAATTTGTAGTCCTACCAACAGTGTTTAAGTGCTCCTTTCTCTCTGCATCCACACCAGCATCTATTGTTGTTGGACTGTTTAATAAAAGCTATTCTAACAGGAGTAAGGCAATATCTCATTGTGGTTTTAATTTGCATTTCCCTGATGATTAGTGACACTGAGTATTTTTTCTTTATTTCAGAATATTACAGGGGTACAAATGTTTAGGTTATATATATTGCCTTTGTACCACCAGAGTCAGAGCTGAAAGTGTGCCCATTCCCCAGACAGTGCGCATTGCACCCATTAGGTGTGAATATACCCCTCCCCTCCTGCCCCCAACCTGCCTGACACCCGATGAATATTACTTCCATATGTGCACATAAGTATTGATCAAGAAGTACCAATTTGATGGCGAGTGTGTTGTGCTTGTTTTTCCGTTCTTGTGATACTCTTTACTTAGAAGAATGGGCTCCAGGGCCATCCAGGAATAATGCAAGAGGTGTTAGTTAGTTCACCATTGTTTTTTTGTGACTGAGTAGTATTCCATGGTATACATATACCACATTTTATTAAACCACTCATGTATTGAAGGGCACCTTGGTTGTTTCCACATGTTTGCAATTGCGAATTATGCTGCTATAAACATTCAAGTGCTTAACTTCTATTTTTCAAGATAAAGCAAAACAAAAATACTGTGCAGAAGGAAAATCACAATCATAGACTTGTATCTGCCTTACAGTTTTTATTCTGAGATCAATAATCACAGATTTTTATACAATATCCCATTTAATACCCATGAATATGTTTTAAAAGAAGTATCAAGACTTATATTGAGAATTCAGGTATGAAACCAATTGGTTTGGAACTTTTTTTTTAAGGAAGGTTTTTTATTGGTGTTTCTATTTTGGTACTTGATATTGATCTGTTCAGGAGTTCTATTTCTTTGTGATTGAGCCTAGGGAGGCTCTGTGTTTCTAAGAATTTGTCCATATCCTCCTCGATTTCAAGTTTATGTGCATAGAGTTTTTAATAGTATTCAGAGATGATATTTTGTATTTCTGTGTTATCCTTTCAAATTTCTCTTTTTTCATTTCTGATTGAGTTTAATAGAGTCTTTTCTGGTTCTGGTTAATCTGGTGAGAGACATGTCAATTTTGTTTATCTTTTCAAATAACCAGCTTTTTGTTTCATTAATCTTTTGTATAGTTCTTTTGTTATCGATTTCATTGAGTTCTGCCCTGATCTTGGTTATTTTTTTTCTGCTGCTGGGTTTGCTCTTCTTTTTCTAGTTCTTTGAGTCAATTCATTAGATTGTTGATTTGTGAGCTTTCTATCTTTTGGATGTAGGCATTTAAATATATGAATTTTCCTGTCAGAACTGCTTTAGCTATGTCCTGTATATTTGGATAACTTGTATCCCCATTATCGTTTAGTTCAAAGAATGTTTTGATTTCCATCTTAATGTCCTCCTCGACCAAATAATCATTCAGCAGTAGGTTGTTTAGTTTCCATGACTTTGTGTAGAAATGAGTGTTTCTATTGGAGTTGATTTCTAATTTTTTTCCTCTGTGGTCTGTTAAGATGCATAGTATAATTTCTTTTTAAAAAAATTTGTTGAGACATGTTTTGTGGCTTAGGATGTGGTCAGTCTTAGAGAATGTCCCGTGAGCTGATGAGAAGAATGTATATTCAGTGTTTTTTGGGTAGAATGTTCTGTAAATGTCTATTAGGCCCACTTGTTCTACAGTTTTATTTAAGTCCCTTGTTTCTTTGTTTATTTTCTGTTTGCAAGATCTGTCTTGATCTGTCACTGGGATGTTGAAGTCCCTGGCTATTACAGGGCTGTTGTTTATTATTTTGTTTAGATCAAGTAGAATTTGCTTTATGAATCTAAATACTCCTGTTTTGGGTGTGTAAATACTTAGAATTGTTATGTCTTCTTTTTGAATTATTCCCTTTACTATTATATAACGACCATCTTTGTCTTTCATTTGTTGATTAAAGACTAAGTTATCTGATATGAGAACTGCTACACTGGCTTTCTTTTGATTTCTATTTGCGTGGAATACTGTTTTCCATTCCTTCACCTTGAGTCTAGATACATCCTTACGGGTTAAATGTGTTTCCTGAAGACAGCAGATATTTGGCTTGTTTATATTTGTCCATTTACCCAGCCTATGTTTCTTCAGTGGGCAGTTCAAGCCATTCAAATTTATTGAAAGAATTGATAAGTGGGGTGGATCTCTGTACATCTTGTTGAGTAGAACTTTGTTGCTTTGTTTTCTTTCTTGAGCCATTGTGGTATCTGGCTTTTGAGCTTTAGCTTTTTGATCATTTTACACTGGTGAGTGTCTGTTTCGCTGATCCATGTGTAATGCAGTTCTGAGAACTTCCTGGAGGGCTGGTCTTGTTTTGACAAATTCCCTCAATGTTTGCTTGTCTGAGAAAGACTTTATTTCCCCCTCATATATGAAACTTAGTTTAGCAGGATACAGAATTCCAGGCTTGGCATAATTCTGTTTGAGAAGACTGAGAATGGGGCCCCAATCCCTTTTAGCTTGTATGGTCGCAGTTGAGAAGTCTGCAGTTTATCTGATGGGCTTTCCTGTGTAAGTTACATACTGCTTTTGCCTTATAGCTTGTAGGAGCACCTCTTTCATATTTATTTTGGCCAGTCTGATGACTGTGTGTTATGGTGTTTTTCTCTTTGTGATGAATCTCCCAGGAGTCCATTGAACTTCTTGTACCTGAATATTTAGGTTTCTAGCAAGGCTAGGGAAATTATCCTCAAATATTCTCTCAAATAGATATTCTAATCTTTGTGTATTTTCTTCTTCACCCTCATGGATGTCTATGATTCTTATGTTAGGCCTCTTCACATAATCCCATATTTCTTGTAGGCTTTGCTCTTTTCTCTTATTTCTCTGCTCTATCTCTGCGACTGACTCTTTGAATTGAAAGATGTTGTCTTCAAGCTCTGAGATTCTTTCTTCTCCTTCATCTAATCTATTCTTAAGGCTTTCCCCTATGTTTTGTAATTCCTTGAATCAATTTTTTGTTTCTGGAAGTTCTCTTTTATTTTTCTTTAATATTTCAATTTCTTTAATGAATTTTTCATTCATTTCCGCATTCTTTTTGTGGTCTTTGTGTTGGGTTTCCGTTTTATCTTGCATGTCATTGAGCTTCCTTACAATCCATGTTCGAAATTCATCTGTCATTTCAGTATTCTGATTTAGGTTGGTATCCATTGCTAGAGAGGTTGTGTTCCCTTTTGGGGGTGACCTTTCACATTGATTCTTTGTTCTTCTCGAGTTCTTTTGCTAATCCCCTCTCATCTGGAGCAGCTGTTGCTTCTTACATTTGTATTTTCTTTTGTTCAGTTAACGACAAACCCAGTTTAATATCTGCGGCAGTAGGTGGTGCTTTTGAGTGGGAATCGACCACACTCTGTCTGATGAGTCAGTAAATGCAGTAAAATGGCATGCAAATTGATCTCCCTGTCAGTGGGTGGTGCTTGTTGGGAGGAACAAGCTGCAGTGTTGTTTTGGGGTCCCGTGAGCAGCTCTAGTTCCTCAGGAGAAGCACTCTAATGCCCCAGGTGGTAGGTGGGGCCCTGGAACTTCTATGTGTATTCTTATTTTCCACCTCAGCAGGGGTGGTTGGGGAATTAAGGTTGGGCTTGGCTGTATTGGGTGGGCCTGCCCTCAAGCTCCACAGATGATTTTAGCAGGGGGGACAAAGATCTGTTTCCTGCTATGGGCAAAGCTCCCAGGAAGGAGCTGAAATGGCCCCCACTCACCCCACAACCAGAAAGTCTGCATATGGAGGCAGGGTTGTTGAGTCTCACAGTCTGGCAGTCTGGAGCAGGCTTGACTCCTTTGCATCCTCCCTTGTACCATACTTTCTTCTGGGGCTCTGCAGGTAGGCAGGACCTCAGGTCATCTGAGCTCCCCACTACTGTGATGTGGAATGGGAGGTTCCCTGCCCAGGATCCTGGACTGAGCTGGGAATGGGACTCTCCCATCGGAGGAGGGGTGCCCTATAACCACGCTGCAGCTAGGACCCATACTGTACTCTCACCCCTGACCTGCTCCTGCATGCACCCACACCTTGGAGACTAATTCACAAATATCCCCTTTTTGCCCATGGGCGATGTGATCAAGACCTGGATGTACAGGAGCTGGCAGGCAGGTCCATCCTCAGGGCCCTGGAGATCAAACCCTGACCTTGTCAGGGAGAAGGATACTGGTCCCAGGTCTTTCTCACGTGGTGCCCAATCATCTTCAATGTCCCTCCACCTCAGGATGTGTCCTGCTCTGCTGGAGTCACTGGGCAAGTAACACCAGGGAGGGTCAGCGGGCAGGCAGCTCACAGTCTGAGCACCTGTCAGTCTGCTACAGGACCCTAAAAGGAAAGGTCTCAGCCCTATTCCCTGTGGAAGCCTCTGTGTGATGGCTCAGTTCTCTCTCTTGGAAGCTGCATGGAAAAGAGTCTTGGTGGAGGAAAGTCCACCCTCTAGTTGTCTCCAACCCTCTATGCAGGTGGCAGTCTGCTCAGAATGATGGGGCTCTGGAGTCTACACAGATCACCCAGAATCCAGTGGACCCCTTTGGTTCCTGAAGTCTGGGACGGAGTTGCGAAATTCAGTGTGGGGACTAGGAAGGTGGAACCAGAGGGGTTGAGACTCCCTGGGAATGGCAAAGGTGTCCAGTGGGTAAAGAAGCAATGTGGTGCCTCCTGTCCATCTCGAGTCTGTGGGTTGGGAGGTGCCCCGAGGGGGATGGCCAGAGCTTGATGCCCTGTCCTCAAGAAGCTCTCTGCTCACTGGTGGCATCAGTCTCTTGGCTCACTTTGGTAGAAGTTCTCTCCAGCACAACACTTTGAGATGCGAGGGGAGAGGGATGTTAGCCAATCCACTTAACCTTCTTGCTGGTCTCTGAGCCTCTCTGGGCTTAATCCCTGCCGATGCTTTTCTCCTTCCAGTACTGCACCACAGTCTCTTCCTGTGGAGTCTCCTGTAAATCCAGGCACCCTTCCTTCAGACCCTCATCCAATCTATGATTGTCTGTCTGTGTTTCTCTTTCATCTAAAATTTCTTCTTTTTACAGAGATGCTCTGGCTCCTGGTGTCTTTGGTCTGCCATCTTGTCCCCACCAAGCATTTTTTTTCCATATGTTTATTGGCTATTTGTCTATTATCTTTTGAAAAGCTTCTGTTCATGTTTTTGCCCACTTTTTAATGGGGTTGTTTGCTGATACGCTTGAGTTCTTTGTAGATTCTAGTTGTTAGCCCTTTATTGGATGTATAGTTTGTGAATATTTTCTCCCATTCTGTAGGTTATCTGTTTGCTCTGTTGATTATTTCCTTAGCTATGCAGCAGCCTTTTAATTAAATTAAGTCCCATTTGTTTATTTTTGTTCCTGCTGCAATTGCCATTGTGGTCTTAGTCATAAATTCTTTGCTTAGACTGATGTCTATAAGAGTTTTTCCTACATTTTCTTTTAGGAAACTTATGGTTTCATGACTTACATATAAATCTTTTATCTATCTTGAATTAATTTTTGTGTGTGGTGAAAGATAGGGGTTCTCTTTCTTTCTTATGTATGTAGCTATCCAATTTTCCCAGCAGCATATATTGAATAGGGCTTATTTCCCCCTGTGTGTTTTGTTGTCTGCTTTGTCAAAGATCAGTTGGTTGTAGGTAGATGGTTTTGTATCTGGATTCTCTATTCCATTCCATTTGATCTTTGGCTCTGTTTTTGTGCCTATACCATACTGTTTTGTTTACTATAACTTTGTATGGTAGTATAATTTGAAGTCTGGAAATGTGATGCCTTCAGCTTTGTTCTTTTTGCTTAGGATTGCTTTGCCTATTTGGATCTTTTCTGATTCCAAATGAAATGTGGAATTATTTTTTTCTAGATCTGTGAAATATGCTGTTGGTATTTTGATGGGGATTGCATTGAATATGTAACTCAGTTTGGGTAGTTTGGGCATTTTAACAGTGTTGATTCTACCAATCCATGAGCATGATATGTCTCTCCATTTGTGTCCGCCACAGTTTCTTTCCTCAGTGTTTCGTAGTTCTCTTTGTAGATCTTTCACCTCCTTGGTTAAGTATATTCCTAGGTACTTTATTTCTTTGCAGCTATTATGAATGGTATTGAGTCTTTGAGTTGACTCTGAGTCACTCAGAGTTGACTTTGAGTAACTCTTTGAGTTACTATTATTGGTCTGTAGAAATACTACTGATTAGTGTACATTGATTTTATATCCTGAGACTTTGCTGAATGAATTTTTCAATCCCAGGAGTCTCATAGTGGAGTCTTTGTAGTTTTCTATATACGTGATCATATCATCAACAAAAAACGATAGTTTGACCCCTGTTTCCTGACTTAGATACCCTTTATTTCTTTCTCTTGCCGATTGCTCTGGCTAGGACTTAACAGCACTATGTTCAATAGAAGTGGTAACAGTGGACACCCTTGTCTTGTTATTTCTTAGTGGGAATGCTTTTAACTTTTCTCCATTCAGCATGATGTTGGCAATAGGTTTGTCATATATGGCTTTTATAATTTGGAGATACCTATTTTTTACACATATTTTTGTTGCGGGTTTTTATCATGAAAGGGTGTTGGATTTTGTCAAATGCTTTTTCTGTGTCAGTGTATTGAGATGTTGATTGGTCCTTGTTTTTACTTGTGTTTATGTGGTGAATCACATACATATGTTGAACCATTCTTGCATCCTTGGGATGAAGTAACTTGGTCATGGTGGATTACTTTTTTGATTCATTGTTGAATTTGATTTGCTAGCATTTTATTGAGAATTTTTGCACCTATGTTTAGAAGTGATACTGTTCTGTAGTTTTCTTTTTTTGTTGTGTCCTTACCTAGCTTTGGTATCAAGGTGATACTGGCTATGTAGAATGAGTGTGGGGGAGGATTCCCTCCTTCCAAATGTTACGGAATAATTTCTGCAGTGTGGATATCAGTTCTTCTTTGTAGGACTGGTAGAATTTGACTGTGAATCCATCTGGTCCAGGGCTTTTTTTGTGTTGGAAGACTTTCTATGACTGCTTCAGTCTCACTGCTCATTATTGGTCTGTTCAGGAGGTCTATTTCTTCCTGATTGAATCCAGGGAATTTGTCCATTTCCTCTACATTTTCTAGTTTATGTGCATAGAGATTTTTGTAGTATTATGGGTTGATGTTTTTATTTCTGTGCTATCAGTTGTGATGTCTCCCTTTTCATTTTGATTGAGCTTATTTAGGTCCTTTTTCTTCTATTCCTGATTAATGTAGCAAGAGGTCTATCAATCTTGTTTATCTTTTCAAAGTATATACTTCCTATTTCACTGACCTTTTCTCCCCATTTTGTTTAGTTCTGCCTTTGACCTATGTTATTTTTTTTCTGCTGGGTTTAGGTTTGGTTTGCTCTTCTTTTTCTAGTTCCTTGAGATATTGTATTAGGTTGATAATTTGTGATCTTTCTGACTTTTGGATATGTGCATTTAAGACAATGAATTTTCCCCTTAGGTTGCTTTTGCTGTTTCCCATTGATTTTGATATCTTATGTTTCCTTTGTCCTTCAGTTCAGGGAATATTTTGATTTCCATCATGATTTTATTATTGACCCAATAATTATTCTGTAGCAGGTTGTTTCATTTCCATGACTTCGTGCAGAATTGAGTGTTACTCTTAGATTGGATTTCTAGTTTTAATCCACTGTGGTCTGAGAAGATACATGGTATGAGTTTGATTTTTTACCAAATCTGTTGAGACATGTTTTGTAGCCTAAGATATGATTAATCTTGGAGAGTGTCTCATGTGCTGTTGAGAAGAATGTATATTCAGTAGTTGTAGGTAGGATGTTCTGTAAATATTTGTTAAGTCCTTTAGTTCTAGGGTGACATTTAAGTTCAGTGTTTATTTATTTTATGTTTTGATGATCTGTCTAGCTCTGATAGTGGGGTATTGGAGTCTCTGGCAATTACAATGCTATTATTTATTTCCTTGCTTAGCTCTAGTAGAATTTATGTATCTGGCAGGTTCTATGTTAGGTGCATATATATTTGGAATTATTATGTTTTCTTGTTGAATTGCTCCCTTTACCATTATTAAATGACCACTGTTGTCTTTCTTTACCATTGTTGATTTAAAGTCAATTTTGTCTGATATGAGAATGGCTATACCTGCTTTCTTTTGGCTTCCATTTGCATGGAATATTTTTTTCCATCCTTTCACTTTGAGCCTGTTTGCATCCTTATGGTTTAGATGTGTCTCCTGGGAGCAGCACTTACTTGGGTTGTATTTTATCCACTCAGCCAGCCTGTGTCTTTTGAGTGTTGCATTTAAGCCATTAATGTTAAGAGATAGAGTTGATACATGTGATGCTGTTCTGTCCATCATAATGGGTAGAACCTTGTTGTTTTGTTTTCTTCTTGTGCTATTGTTTTGCAGGAGTTGTGAGCTTTGGTTATTTTTGTATGATTTTGCACTGGTGCCTATCTATTGCACTGATTTGTGTATAATGCATTTCTGAGTATTTCCTGCAGGGCAGGTCTGGTCATGGCAAATTCCCTCAGTGCATGTCGGGAAAAGACTTAATATCTCGATTAGTTGTGAAACTTAGTTTTGCAAGATAGAAAATTCTAGGCTGGCTGTTATTCTATTTAAGATGATTGAAGATGGGGGCCCACCCCCTTCTGGCTTATAAGGTTTCCACTGATAAGTCTGGTGTTAGCCTAATGGGTTTTCCCTTGTAGTTTAGTTGTTGCTTATGTCTAGCTGCTTGTATAATTTTCTCTTTAATTTTGACTTTAGTCAGGTTGATTACTGTGTGTCTTAGAGATGTCCTATTTGCTATCAATCTTCCTGGTTTTCAATGACCGTCTTGTGTCTGGATGTGTGGATTTCTGGCGATACTAGGGAAGTTTTCCTCAATAATTCCCACTAATAGATTTTCCATAGTTTTAGCTCTTTCTACTTGTCCCTCAGGGATACCTATAATTCATATGTTAGATCACATAGTTCCATATCTCTCTAAATGATTGCTCTACCTTTTTTGTTCTTTTCTCTGCCTCTTTAAATGACTACATTACCTTGAGAGCTTTGTCTTCAAGCTCTGAGATTCTTTCTTCTCCTTGATTTAATCTGTTGCTGAAACTTTCTGCTGTGTTTTGAAATTTCCAAATGACTTTTCCTTTTTTGAGTTCCATTATATCCCTTCTTATGTTGTCTAGTTCTTTGGTGACTTTTGCATTAATTTCCTGAAATATCTTTTTGACTTCTTTTTCTTGATTTTCAACTTCCTTTTAAATTTGTTTCATCTTATTTGCTATCTGTATTCTTAATTCCGTTTCTCTCATTTTTAAAATTTCCTTATATTTGGAGTTCACTACTGTAGCCCCATTGTGATCCCTTGGGGATTACAGTCTGTTTTGATTTTTCATGTTGCCAGGGTTCTTTTGCTGGTTTTTCTCATTTGTAGCCTCTTTTCTAAACTCAGGGCTAATAGATTTTTAGGGCACCTGTTCCTTGATGGGAACTCTCCTGCTTAATTAGAAAAAGGGGAGGTCCCTTGCTGGCACTTTCCCCCCCACTCTGGAATGTTGATGTGGCAGAAGAGAGACGTGTGCACTAGAAGCCTGTAATGCAGCTGTTCTGACTCGTTCTGTTTACCTGTGATTACCTGTGCTCAAGCCTGTGCTGAATGCTGTTTCTGTTGGGTGTTAGGTTGTTCACAAGATAATTGTAGGATGTTTGAACTGGAAGCTGGGTGAGACCCTCTTCTGTGAGGTTGGTGTTGTGGGGATTGCGCTACCCGGGGTCTCTCTGCAGAGGTAACAGTAGCAGCTGGATGAAGCTATCTAGGCAGTTGTTGTGGGTTCCTGGGCTGTGAGCATTTGCTCTATCCAGGTCATGGTGTACTAGCTGCTCAAGGCTGGGTGGTCCCTGTTGGGGTATTGGACTTAGAGCAGTTCCTCCAGCTCTGCGGCAGTGGTAAAGGCTCTGGGATGGGGTTTTGGGGGCCAGGTACAGTGCTGGAATCTTGGGGATGGTGTCTTGGGCCTGGCAGGTGCTGTGGAGACATAGACACAGAACTACCAGCTCTTGTGTGAGAACCATAGAGCTGAGATTGGGGAGGAGCTGGAAGCAGAGCCCTGCGGGTGGCAGGGCTGATCTGGCCTGGAGGACAGGGTCAGGGCTGAACATGCTGGAGGCAGTTGGCGCCTGGTGGGTGTAGTCACGGCGGAGCAAGTGGCATGCTGTTTTGCAGCCTTGGGAACCATGTAGATGTCAAGTCATGTGGCTGGAAGTCAGTTCCAGTGGCCCAGGGATCGCAGAGTTCTTCCTGGTCCACCCAGGACCTGCTGAAGCAGTCGCCCGAAGTCTCCCAGGTCAGAGCCTGCTGCACCCTAGTCAGTTCTCATGCTCAGATCCCATTGCACTGTGGGGGAGCGTTGTTTGGCTTCCAGTCATAGGGTACAGCTCAACGTAGCCTCCAGTTGGTCCACTGCTTGCCCAACCCAGTAGAGAGCTGGTGCCACGCACCCAAGTGCTCAGAATGACTTTAGCTGCTGCCCAATCCCTACCACCCCTGTTGTCTGGTGCAGTGACTCTGCGCAGACTCCAGGTAGTTTCCTGGTCCAACTGGGTAGAGGTCTGTGGCAGCCGAGGCAGCTGTCTCACAACTTGGACGGTACCATCAGGGTGAGCGCGCTGCCCCAGCACTCTATCCTCCTATTCTTCCTTGCACACACTTTGATCTCTTTATATATATCACCTGTCACCTTTTTTTCCCCACACTGAGTGTCCTGTGTTGCTACTCTGTGATTTCACAGTGCTGCTTCAGAGAAGAGGAATCCTACTACAATTTTGAGTTCTTTCTTTGGGAGCAGCATGTCGGCAGGCTGATTCTAGTCCACCATTTTTTCCCCTCCCTGATAATGGTTTTGATTGAGTTTACAGTTGGTTGTAGTGTGGGCCAAAGAGTATAAAAAATATTTAAGCCATCTGTGTTTTATTTGAAGAGAGTTTCATATGTCAGGAGAAAGGGTAAAACATTGATTGTAAAACTAACATGATTTCTAAGAAAGAATACACTTCTTATCTCTTAGGAATTGAAATCGAATTATAGTAAATAGCAAAGTGGAAACAGTTTCGAAAGAGTAAAAGAAGGCATATTTATAGAAGCTCCCAAATTGATTTATTCTTGTGAATATAAATGTTAGCCAGAGTCTGGGAATTGTTTCTTCAGTTCAGAGCTGAATAATCTGTAAATTGTTGGTTAGATGATTATATTGGTTTTGGAGATACATGGTAACCTCTGTACATAATACTGTATCCTGAGAGTGATTTGATAGATGACCTCCAGTTTATAAGTCTTTTAAAATTTAAGTTTAAAGCTTTATTTTTGCAGCGCATAAGATCAGTTTTCTCCTGAGGATAGACTCTGATCGCATATGGCCATGAAATTCCTACCTAATATACTTTGTACAACTCTGCTTTTTAAATTAATATGCAAAGTGGCTGCTATATTAGGAGATCTGCTGTGTTTCCATGTTGAAATATGATTGCTGTTTTATTATATGTGAGGTGTTAATCATAATTTATTTTTTTCTAATGGGAAATCTTTTCTCTTTTACAGGGGATCTTTCCAGCGAATTACATTCACTTGAAAAAGGCAATTGTCAGTAATAGGGGGTGAGTAATTGGCCTTACTAAATTTATTTACAAGTTTTGTAGGCTGTGAAGGAAAGGTTCTTTTTCTTTATATAGTATAAAATATACTATTGTTTTTCTTGAAAACATACACATGCATTATCATACATAATTCTGGGGACATAATTTTTTCTTAAAATATTGACAAGCTTAATCTGTTTTCCTATATACTGGAAAGTAAGCTGAGTTGTAAATTTTATAAAAACTGTTACACATGCAGTATGTTTTTAAAAAATTATGTACTGTTTTCAGCATAGTGATTAATAGATTTCCTATCGTTTTGTTTCTATATGTCAAAGTGAAGGAGACTTTTAAAATCTTTTATTTGCAATTAGAAATTGAAAAAATGTTTAAAGGCATACTGTAAGATAAAAAGACAACATAAGAAATGAGTAGTTTCATCACAAATTTGAAAAACAGAAGCAGTCTGCATAAAAACTAATAGTAAATATATCAAAATGTTAACATTTGTTGTTTTGGCATGTTGAGATGAATGCATAAGTAATTTTTAAAACATTCTTTGCTGTCATGTCCTATTTTTAAAAGTAATAAAAATGTATTATGATAAAATTGTGATTTTATTTTTAAAAATTCATTATTTTAAAATATAAATTTTAAGTATGGTATAATTTTCAACCAAGATAGCTTCCTGTAGTAGAAATGATATTTTTGACCAGAAGTTAAGTATCAGAGTAACTTTCTGGTCAGTTAAGGTTTATTCAGGAAAATAGAAATTACTTGAATCACTTTATTCGGTAGAATTTAATGCAGGAAATTGTTTACACACGTTTGAAGAGTGAAGGAACAAAAGAATAAATACTGGTGTTACCCATAGATAACTTCAGAAAACAGTGTACACTCTAATGGTTGAGGATACAAAAGAGATTTGGGGGTTTGGGGGTACCAGAACTCAATAACATGGAAGATAGGTCTTGAGACACTTGAGCTCAAACATTTGAGGAGGGGACATCACATGGCTACTGCTGGTATGTATGAAGAAGGTGGTAATGAGGCTGTTTCAGGGAATGCCAAAAGAAACTGGAGGCTGGAACCAGTTTCCACTGGTGGGAAATTGTTACAGGAAAGCAAGAACCTGCCTCCTACCGCCTTACCTCCTTTTATCCAGTATCTCTCTAATGCCTCCAACTGACAAAGGAGACTGTGAAACAAAATTCATGAGTCCCAGCCTCAAGATCAGTGCTTAGAAGGGTAGATTTAGAGATGGTATTTATTAGTAAATGTCTGGTATGCCTTCTAAGACAAAATTTGTTATTGAGTATAAATAAGAATATAACTTAGAACATTCTGATGGGAACAGTCAACTAGCATACTTCTTATTCTTCCCCTGCTTTTACAAAACAAATAAAGCCACAAGGATATAAGGAAAAACAAAATCTTGCAAATCCCATGTTTGTGAACCTTTGCAACAAATAATCTGCCAATTCAAGTTTATAAGCAAGGACTGTCAAAAGCATTAGACAGGATAGAAGTTATGTGGGAAAAGGAAAAATATCTAGACTTGGAATCAGCAAAGCATATATCTTAGAAAGTTGCCAAAAAGTATGTTTTGTGAATGTGAATGGCTTATCATAAAATACAGAAATAATATCTTTGACTTATAACACCTTGGTCAATAATGGTGCTAACCGGAGCTGAAATTGGATGGAAGCTGCATGGGAGCAATGTGAGAAAAGGAGATAAGGAGAAAATCTAGGGATGCAGAAATAGAGTGTCTCAGAAAATGCCAGCAAAATCATATACTTTCTGATAAATAATAAGGGACTTATCTTAAGCCCAGGGCCATATATCCCATTTATGGAAATTGTAAAGGAAATTGGGGAATACTTTACTAGCAGATGTATTCCTACTTGGATTCAGTTTGTTTCAGGAAAGCAGAGGAGATATAGCTGTATAATAAATTATACAGAGCAGCCATATTTGGAAGCACTCTTTCTTTGTGGAAGCAAAGAAACATAGATTTTTGGATGTAAATCTTAGAAAGTTACCTGGAATCAACTTCCATATTCAAATGCCTAACAAATTGATAGTTCGGAATAAAAGTTCTAAAATCTAGAGAAAATATTAAAAAACAACTGTATGTAGTTACTGGAGAATATTTGATGTAGTCAGGATCTTGAGGGCCTGTGATTCTTGAAGGAAGAGATGTATACAAGGAGAGTTCTATGTTTACTTTGACTTTTTTCCCCAGAGAATTTTTGAGTTTGCTGTGTTGTGGTAGAATAGAGCCCAGCGAGAAAGTGCTAGTTTTTCATGGCATCAGCAATTTGCTGGAATAAGAAGTCTCAGCTCTCATCCCCCAACAGAAACACCAATTTAACAACAGTATAGTGAAAAAAATACCTTTATAAGAGGTCCAGAATTTAGCGAAGAAGTTGTAGTACCCTAGACGAGCACAAAATGAAAAGCAGCCACATTGAAACAGGTGAGAAGACAATTTCACTTGACCTGCATCAACTCCTCCCTGGAGCTGGCCAAAAGAGAATTTGCCTCAGTCTGTGACTCCTCCATAGGGATGAAAGAGAGAGTGAGTAGAGTATACATCCAATATCCCTGGCATTTTTGGGTGCTGCTCGAATGACCTCTTTTTGTCCTGTGTCACCCAGAGTACTGAAGTAACCAGCACAGATTTAACATGTAGGGGCAGCTAAGAACAAAAAAATGGAGTAGGAGGCTCACTGTAACTGGCACAGTTCTGTGAGACTGGGAGAAGTGCACAATCCTAAGATTTCTCCCCTAGGAAGGAGTGAGAGAAGTGGGAGCAGGCATCCAGTGTTCTAGCCTTTCAGTACACTATAGAGAAAATGGGAGGGCAGCTAACTGTGGCCAGTAGAGCTCTGCAAGATTAGGAGAAGGTGCATAATTCTGATACTTATGCCCCAGGAGGAAAGGAGAAGAGTGAAGCATGCATCCTGGCCTTTCAGTGCAATGCTGTAGGGAAAAGAAGTAGGTAATTTACTGCTGCCAGCATGGCTCTGTAAGATTGGGAGAAGGCAAAGAATCCCAAGATTCCCAGAAGGGAGAGAGGAATAGAGTATGCACATCCATAGATAAGGTTTGAGAGGCTCCTGGAATCTTAGCTGGGCTGGTTGGTGAGGATCTTTCTCTATTGAAGCCAGTCCATGAAGACTGAGAGAGGTAGCCATTTCTTCATATCTGCAGACACCAAGGCAAAACTACAAAGAGGATGAAGAATCGGAGATATGTGACACAACCAAAGAACTGATATAAATACCCAGTAGCTGACCATGAAGAAATGGAGTTCTAAGAATTGCCAAACAACTCAAATTGATTGTCTAAGATTGTTTAACTCAGTAAGTTACAAGAGAACACAGGCAACTAAATAAGGAAAATGATATGTGAACATTGTGAGAATATCAAAAAAAGATAGAAACCATAAAAAAAAGAACCAAACAGAAATTGTGGAGCTGAAGAATACAATAACTGAATTTTGAAGTTTAATAACTGAAAGCTGAACTTCAACAGCATTTTTGATCGAGTAGAAGAAAGAATGAGTCAATTTGAAGACAGGTCATTTGAAATTATTCATTAAGAGGATCAAAAAGAAAAAAGAGCTGGGTGAAGTGCTACACACCTATAATCCCAGCTACTTGGGAGACTGAGGCAGGTGTATTGCTTGAGCCCAGGAATTCAAATACAGCCTGGGCAACATACTGAGACCCTATCTCTTGGGGAAAAAAAAAAGAATGAAGAAGAGTGAAGAAAGCCTAAGGAACTTGTGGGATACCATTATACAAACCAGTACACTCAATGTGGAATTATCAGAAGGAGAAGAGAGAGAAAATAGGTTAGAAAGCTTATTTAAAGAAATAATGGCTGAAGACTTCCCAGATCTGGGGAGGGAACATAGTTTCTTGAAGCCCAAGGAACACCTTTAAGATGAACCCAAAGAAATTCATGCTGAAATACAGTAAAGTCAAATTGTCAAAAATCAAAGACAGAATTTGAAAGTAGCAAGAGTAAAGGGACTCTGTCACGTACAAGGGAGATTCCATAAGACTTATTAGCAGATTTCTTGGTGGAAACCTTGCAGGCCAGAAGGGAGAGGGATGATATATTCATTGTACTGAAGGGAAAAAGAGCTGTCTTTCAGAAATGAAGGTGAAACATAAGACATTCTATAATAAAGACATCTGCACCTGAATGTTTATGGCAGCACGGTTCACCATTGCTGGGTCGTGGAAATAACCCAAGTGCCCGTCAACTCATAAGTGGATTATTAAAATTTGGTATATGTTTACAATGGAATACTACTCAATTTTAAGAAATGACAGTGAACTAGCACTGCTTTTATTATCTTGGATTCAGCTTGAGCCCATTATTCGAAATGAAGTGACGCAAGACCGGAAGAATGGGCTCCACATGCATTTGCCATCAAATTGGTACTGACTGAATCACACTACAGTGCTCAAATTGTGGTGATGTCCACCAGGGTTTCAGGGGTTGGGGAGGTAGACCCACATCTGAGGGATGTGGAGAGCATTATGATGGGAAGGGGCATGCTAGAAATGTAGTTGGGGATGGGAATTAGGGGACTTAATGGGGGAAGGAAATCTTCTAAAACTGATTTATGTGAATAGCTGTACAACTTGGTAAAATTACTAAAAATCATTTAATTGTTCACTTAAAATGGAGTAATGGCATGGAATGTAAATTATACTTCAATAAATTTATCAAAAAAAATCTTAATTTACCCTTTGGTAATACCAACCAGCAAATATTTGTCTCTATTAATAATGAAAATACTGGGAATAAATTAGTAATTAAAAACACTCTCAATGTGGGAATTCTTATAAAAGAATAAATATGAATAGTCATATTACTGTAATACACAAATAAAAAATAGTCATTTTTTTTTGCAAAAAAAAAAAAATCAAGGTGAAAGAAATGCTTTCTCAGACAAGCAAAAGCTAAGGAAGTTTGTCACCTGCCTTACAAAAAATGCTAAAAGGAGTTCTTTACATTGAAATAAAAGGATGCTAAACAGCAACATGAAAGTATAAGAAAATATAAAACTCATAGGTAAAGGCAAATATATACACATATACAGAATATTGTAATAATATAAAGGTAGTACATGACTCACTTTTAGTATAAAAGTTAAAAGGCAAGTACTAAGGATAGCTATAACTACAAAAATTTGTTAATGGATACACAATATAAAAGCTGTAAATTGTAACATCAATAACAAAATTAGGGGAGGGAATTGTTGAATTTTTGGGCTTTTGTATTTAATTGAAGTTGTTATCAGCTTAAAATAGACGCTTATAAGATGTTTTACCTAAGCCTCATGGTAACCACAAAGAAAATATCTATAGAAGATACAAAAGAGAAAAAGAGAAAGGAATCAAAATATATCACTACAAAAAATTAATGAAACACAAAGAGAGTTAAATGCAACAGAATGCACAATAGGAAAAAATTAACAAAATGACAATCATATAAATCCTTACCTATCGATAATTAAAAGAATGTGGTTCTGTTTTAGGGCTTGAGGAAATGGAAGTTGGAATTTGGAATTTCCAGGTAGGCTGGAAATTAAGGTGCAAAATCTCAGAGAAGAGGGAACACAAGAGAATGGGGCCCTTAATCAGTATACAGATTCCCTTTATATGATGGAATTATTCCTAGTTTCTTATGGGCAGTGCAAGACTCCAGGACTGTTAATAAAAAAGTACCCTTGATAGATTAAAGACCTGAGTAGACTTCACCAGGCATCCAGTACTGTTGGCACATTGTAGGGGCTTTGGTAAAGTACTTTTGGCTTTCTGTTGAGACCCCTAAATGACCATACCCTGGCGGAATAGGAGTGCCCTCCTGGCTCTCTGCTCTCAGAGTCGGAGGTGAAATAGGCAGACCACTGCACGCGAGTGAACTCCACTTCTACAGGACCAGGTCTACGAATCCACAGAGAACCATCGTGGGACACAGAACCTC
>CAUYMX010003220.1:0-34038 GCA_963573855.1 Lepilemur septentrionalis | reverse complement strand
TCGAATGGTAATTCTAATTTTAGCTCTTTGAGGAATCTCCAAATTCTTTTCCACAAAGGTTGTACCAATTTGCAGTCCCACCAACAGTGTAAGAGTGTCCCTATCTCTCCACATCCTCACCAGCATTTGTTGTTTTGGGATTTTTTGATACAGGCCAGTCTCACTGGGATTAGGTGGTATCTCATTGTGGTTTTGATTTGCATTTCTCTAATGATTAGAGATGATGAACATTTTTTTACATATCTGGTATATGTTCACAATGGAATATTACTCAATTTTAAGAAATGACAGTGAGTTAGCACCTCTTATATTATCCTGGATTAAGCTTGAACCCATTATTCGAAGTGAGGTGACACAAGACCCAAAGAATGGGCCCCACTTGTACTCACCATCAAACTGGTATTGACCGATTAACACTATGGTGCTCAAAGGGTGGGAGCGATCACTAGGGAATTGGGGGGTGGGGGGGTAAACCCACGTCTGAGCGACATGGTGGGCACTGTGGAGGGGTGGGATATGCTTGAAAAGTAGTTGGGGAGCGGAATTAGGGGTCTCAATAGGGGAAAGGAATTCCTCTAAAACTGATTTATGTGTACACCTTGGTAAATTCACTGAAAATCATTTAATTGTACACTTAAAATGGATTGTTGGTTGTACGTAGATACAGTTGGAGCACTATGTATGTACTCTCTGGACTACTTTGACAGAGTAGGTTTTTGAATGTAACAAGATAAGTCAACTGGAGTGCTAATATATTTTGGGAAATCAGCTCACTACAAATTGTGACTATAAACATTGTACTGTAAATGTTTTGTAGTTTTCCCTCAATAAAACTTTTGGAAGAAAAAAAAAGACACAGTGTTTAGGGGACAATTGATCTAAATGACAGATAACAAGAGATTAATCAGGTCACATCAGGGAGTATACCATACAGATATGGTCTAATGCAAGCAAGTTAAAATCCTTTAACTGAAAATATTAAGAGATAATCTGAAGCCCATACTCATAAAACCCTGAGTGAACCATGAAGCATCAGAATAGGGATTCAGGCTAGGGAAACTGAGACCCCTGGCAAGTATCTATATACTAAATGAGAATGGATTTTGGTAACAACATAAAATGCATTTATTAAGCATATAACCTATTGGTCTTGAAGATATGAATGAAACCTGCCCCCAGGAAATTAAAAATGTTGTTGTGGGAATGGTAGCTTCTTCAGCTGATAGTAATGAAGTAACTAATTTTTGAATTATAAAAAGCTTATGTATATTATAAAAAGTACCTTGAGTGATTAGGATTTGTTTATTCTAATAACCTGGAAATCACTCTATTCCTCCATTCTCCATGAAACATATCCCCTTAATTCAGATGTCTCCACTGCTGTTCAATCCAATCTCTATCAGTATTTCACAGATGCTGGATTTTGGTTATCTCTGGGAGGGTGTACCTGGGGCAGAACCTACTCTGCATGGTAAAGTTAGTGGTCTCATGTTTGAATGTGAGAAGGTTTCAGGGAAAGAGTGAAAGACAGATCATTTTACTGGGCATGGTTTCTTCACGATGGATGGGAAAGGATATTTTTGCTGCATGATCTTAGGAAAGAGGATGTACCTGGCTTCCTAAGTCATATAAGACATCCCCTTCCCTGGCAGCCCCCCACAGTCTCCAGAAAGAAGATGCCTCATAACATTTTATGCTCTTGGCAACTCAGGATAACACCAATGACTTCCATGTGGGTAGATGCAGACTCAGCCATCAGCAGCATTTGAAATAGATGATCACTTCCTTCTCCTTAAAACACTTTTTTTCCCCCTGACTTCTAGGGCAAAATTCTCTCTTGGTTCTCCTCTACCTCACAGGCTGTTACTACTCAGTCTGTTTTGCTAGTTCCACTCTTTCTAATGTCTACAAGTTGGAATAGCTCAGGGTTTGGTCTAGAAGATTTTATCCTGTCAATCTATCTACCGACCTCCAATGATTTTATCAGGTCACATGGCTTAAAATAGTATCCATACTCTGATGATTCCAAATTTATATCTCCAGCTTGAACAATTTCCATAAAGTCTAGGCATGTATGTCAAACTGCCACGCAACACTTCCACTCAGATGTTTTCAAATTAATAACATCAAAAGTTGGGTTTCTCGTTTCTCTTCTCAAACGTACTTCCCTCTCCCTCCCAATCTTACCTCACAGTGAAAAGTCGATTCCATCATTCCAGCTTCCCAGCCAAAAACTTTGAAGTCATCATTGCCTTCTGTCTTTATTTCCCGCTCTTCATCCAAACCAATAGCAAATCCTATCATCTCTATGTTTGAGATACAATATAGAATCTGATTGGTTCTTACCACTTTCACTGCTACCATTTTCATCCAACATCATCATTCCTTACTTGGACTTTTGCAAAGCCTCATACTTGGTCTCTCTATTATCATCTTTGTCTCACTATAGGTTAATCTTATCATATAACCATGGAGTTCTTTGTAACATATCAGATCATGTCACTACCTACAAAGCCCTCTAGTGCTTACAAATCCCCACAAGGCAAAAATTCAACATCCTTATGAATCCTAATGATGTAGCTTCCTTGGCATTTTTTATGATCTCATTCTTAATATTCCCCCTTGCTCACTTGGTACCAGACAGGCTGCCCAATGTTCAGTTTCTTGAACATGCAAAACACATTTCCATCTCAGGACCTTTGCACTTCCTGTTCTCATTGTGCACTTCCCCGGGAGAACTGCATAGCTTATCCCTCACTCAATTCTCAACCACTACCACGTCAGAGAGAGGTCACATTACTATCTGAAATTCTCTATCCACTTCATCTTGCTTGATTTTTATTTATGTATGGTATCATCACTTAACACAGTACATATATTTTTAATTTTTTTTATTGTCAAGTCCTGCCTTATTATACTGTAAGCTCTTTCAGAAAAGAGAATTTGCTTTTCTCAGTGCTCTTTCATCAACCTATATCGGAGCTTCACATAGGATAAATGCTCAGTGATATTGATCACATAAATAAATAATATCAGCCCATTGAGACGCTTTGACTCATTCCATGCTATTGCATCACCGATACAGGGAAGAAGAGTTGCTCATGGTCCCATATTAGAGAGTTTCAACCTCCCCTAAACATCAGGAATAATTTCATCAGTCCCTGTTCATGCCAGGCACCATCAGAGCCAAAGCCCTGTAGATTATCAGTCATCTCCTTGACCTTCATCAGTTTACTTCTCTGTATACCCATTAACCTTGCCCAGTTTCTTTCTTGCCAATCCCTCCTTTATCAATCTTTTCCTCTGTGACTTACAGTGTATCATCAGCAACACCCCTATATTCTGAACCTCTTCCTTAAACCTGCCCTTCAGACTCTTATCCCAACTCAAATTGGCTATCTTTCATCGATGTGACTTTCTTGCCACTTTCCTGAGGGAAATCTTTCCTTTTTTCTCTCTCTTTGTCCTTCCCATGTACCACAGTATCTGAGGTGGGGAGAGACATCATCCTTGCTTTTCATTTCTCCTCCCTACGTATACAGAATCCCCAGCTTTTTAAAAGTCATCATTGAGCTCGATCCTCTGCAAAATCATTTACAGCTGTTTTCTATAAACCTCCATTCACTTCACTCCCTTTTCCAGGATGACTTTGGCGCCTCACTCAATCTCTTATTTTCTAACCCTTTCCCTTTCCTCTTTTTAATTACTTAAACAGTTCTACTGCACTTTCCAGTGTGTTTTATTCTCTTCACTCAACAGTATGGCTGTTTCAGGCATTCTTCTCTCTTTTCAGATTTCCTCACGAGCATAGGAACTGCCGCAGTTCTAAGCTTTGCGTGGACGTTAAAGCCTGGAAGGAGTGTGTCTGTCCTCTTCATCAGGGAGCTAGATGCTTCTCCAACCCCCAGCCGCCTTCTGTGTCTCTTCGGCCCAAATTGCCGCAAACAGCTGTTCCTGGCTATAAGGGAGTTAGGGAAAGTAAGTGTTTAGCTTTTCCAGCCTTTATTTGAGGAGACAGCAAGAAAAAAAAGGAGTAGGAATTATCATTTTATGTAAATGCACATTTAGAAGCTGCCATGACATTCGGCACCCATGAGGCTTCTTTTGGTCTGTGTCTTCAGAGCTTCCCAGGTGGAGCTGGGACTGTGCTTTCTAGATTTGACAATTGTATTTCCAGTACGTTAGAAATGTTTCTTACTTCATTTAAGGGTTGGGCTTAATCTGGGAGTAACAAAAAATCTTACGTTTTTCTCCTGGGGCTTTTAACACTTCAACATGTGTGTGGGACCAGGAATCATCTTTTTTAAGAAATAAGAGCAATTGCAAGTATATCTAAACAACTTTTTGGGTAATGTAATCTGTGAAAACAGTTTTATTATCAATACTTCTGAAATGTGAAAATGGAACAAACAAAACAAAATCCAAAGCACCATGGTACTGAAACGTTTGTAAAAGAGATGGCAGAATTAATTAGAAACTTGCATATTTTTGGTGGTTTTGTATACTTAAGACAGCCAATAGGGAAGTGGGTGTAAAAAAATAAACATTTCATGCCTATATGCCAAGAAAATTATCCTATAAATACAGAATTGTGTGTGGCTAACCAGTATTTAGAATTTATCAAATTTCTTAAATATATATTTGTAAGAAACATCTATAGAATAGTTGTTTGGTTTCATTAACTTTTAATTTTTATTTAGATATGTATTTATACTTTTTGATGGAGTTGAAAGGCAATTCAGTTACAGTTTATGATTTTAAAATATTTCTGTAGGAGAAAATGTTAACCCTAAAGTTCAGAAAGATTATAGAAAAGTAAAAACTCTTGAAAGGTCTTTCGAAGGAAGTGAAAATTAAGATCAATTTATTAGTGGAAGAATTTATTAAGTCCAGATCCTAATTTTAGGTAACTCTAAGCCTGTAACATGTATTTAATAGTTTTGTTAAGTACACATTAATCTTTAAAATATCTTAAATATCTTTTAAAAATTTTACTATAAAATATACTATAGTACTAAAAATCTATTCTCTACTATGATTTAGATTAAATATTAAAGGGTAGACATAAGATAATAAGCCCTGTAAGGGAAATATATCTACTTCACATATGTTTCCTATTTTCCACAGTGCTCTCCAAATCATAAAATATAGATTTTAAATATAATTTGACAATGTTTTACATAGCTCTTGGCATATGATAGTTATATCAGTCTGGATTCTGGTTTACAAGCCACAAACACAAGATATGGCTAATTTATAAGAAAAGGAGTTTATTGGAAGTGCATGAGGCTGTCACTCACAGAAGTGTTGGGAAGACTGAAGAATCAGGCTCCGAAAATGGACAGGAAACAAGGAAGCATCAGCATCAAGATTCCAAGCTCTGGTCACGTTATAAAGTTGTCTGGTCTGCTTTCCATGGCCAAACACGGCTGCTGCTGAAAGCTGCCAATGGCAATAAATCAAAAAGCATGCCTTTGTCTTTACATCCTAAGCTCAATATTCAGTGTCCTAAGTAGCAGCATTCAATCAACTGGACCTAGGGCAGGTGCCTGCACCCTTACTTCCAGGAGTATGGACAGACAGTATCTAACCCTTTCGCTTGCCAATTTATGCTCCACCCAAGACTTAGACAATGGGGCAATTTCCTCCTCCAAATAAGAAGCGGCTTTGGCTAAAGGGAAACTGAACAAAAACAGATGTCCTCTAAACTTGGCATTCTATAGTATATAAATACAGTTGATTCTTGTTATTTGCTGTAATGTTCTATAAAGTCACTGAAAACACTGAATTAGCAAATACTAAACTAATTGCCTCCAGGGAAAATACAGGGTTAGGTTCCTGTGAGCCTCTGGTCACATATTTTCATCAACCAATCAATACCTAGCCTTGCTTTAGGTGTGTTTCTGTTTAAAGACACCTCATCTAATATATATTGCTGATTCAATAACATTGAACTCTCAGACAACAGCACTGTAACTCATGCCTGAACAAAGCTTATCTAACACATATATTTTTCTCTGTAAAGCACATCACAGCCTTCTCACACTTATAAACACTAGATAGCACTTTGGTACTATGCTTGAAAGCCATTTTAAACAGCAAAATCGTCTAGAAAGAGCAGAAAAATGCAAACAACATGGCGCTAAATAGACCGGAAAAAGGAGACAGTTGTTTACAGTATGAAAGCTGAAACAAGAAGGCAGAGCACTGTCTTGTTCAACCTCTGCTGGGGACATGAGCATCGGGCAGCTCAAACTGTTTGCTTCTCTGTACATGAGCATGTCTGCAAATGACATTTGATTGTCCAAGTTAATTGCTAATAATTTGAAAACCTTTTTTGCATCTATTAATTTGATTATCATTTCTAGGTTTCAGTTTTGCTTGGATAAGTCAAAATCTTTCAGCCATTATTCAAATATTCCTTACAAAAAGCTAGAGCCCGAGTCCTGTATAATGTTTGCAGTTTCTAAACACATTTAGAGGTATTAATAATTATCTAATTAAATGCTGTCCTTTGTCCAAGGATGTACATCTTTATTTAAATACTGAAATAACTTTTTTTCTTTTATTTACACTTGTGATGAGTTGGATGGACCACATAAGTCAAATGATTTCTCGGGACATTTGGCAAATTAAAGACATGAAAACAAAAATAAGCCTAACTCTTGCCAACATTTCCACCTATGCTTGCTTTCTGGCCTCTAGCGGCAAGGTGATGTGGCTTAGTATTTTTGATACTTAAATGTTTTCAATTTTTTTCAGCTCGCTCTTGGCTCACTGACTTTTGACATTTGGTTCCGTTTGGATGAAGGATACAGTAGGTTTTCACATCAACATAAGGCTGATTAAGGGAGACAGAATCAAAAAAATCACAATAGGTACAAATGGTCTATTTGACAGTGCAGTTCTAGACTCAAAAAAAAATTGAAATATATCAGAAGGTCAGATTCAGTATCTTCTTAGATCTGAGAGTGAGTATGATGGATTCCAGAAATTACAGGCTGCTTGGCCTCTGCTTCATTTTATATTACTTGCTAGAGTGGGTAGGTTGAGGTCTTGAGATACCATTTTAAGTAAGAAGGAGGGTGGAAGTTTGCAGATAAGATCAGACATGTTAAAATAATCTTTTGGAAATAATAGGTCTACAATAAAATTAGGTACAAATGTATGAATTTCTTAAGGAAAGTGAATTTAGTTCCTGGAAAATAATAGAAATGGCCAAGACTCTAAAACCTAATATTTCATATGTTCATTTATGTAAAATAAGAGCAATTTCTCATGTCTGAAATAAAAAGAAATACCATAATTAATTGATTTCAAGATGCACTTTTCACATTTTTCACATCTCTGAAACGTGGAGGCATCTTACAGGCAGTGAAAAAAATTGGATGATTTTTTTTTCTTCATGAAACACAAAACAATGGGGCATCTTACAATTGAAAGTGACTTAGATTTGATTAAATATGGTAATAGAGTAGTCCCTTGGTGTACCTGGTGAATTGGTTGAAGGCGCCCGGCATATACCAAAATCCGCCCACACTCAAATCCTGCATTCACCCCTGTGGAACCCAAGGGTAAGAAAAGTCGGCCTTTTGTATGTGTGGGTCTTGCATCACTCAAATATCTGGTTTGGTTGAAAAACATCAGCTTGTAAATCTATCAGCGTGGTTCAAATCTGTGCTGTTCAAGGGACAAATCTATCTGTTAAATTTTAAAAAAGATATTCATTAGTATTAAAACAAATTGAGAAGCCATTAGGCTGAGACGGCTCCAGCACCTTGGGTTCCTCTATGTAAGCAAACTGAAGCCCAACTCAACATGAACAGTAAAAGGAAACTTAAGCTTAGCAATCAGAAACCATCAAACCAACCTCTAACTAGGGAATTTCCACTTAGACCAATCAAAAACATTTTCTTTGTCTTGCTTCCAGGGCAAACAGCTTGTAAAAGTTTCCTGCTCTGCGGAGCCCAACTGCTTATGGTCTGGTGCTGCTGGATGCATGAATCGCTGTTTGCTCAAATAAACTCTTTAAAACTTTAATGTGCCTAAGTTTACCCTTTAACATTAGTAAAACTAGGATTAACAAACTATACAAAATATGCATTTAAAAATAATTCTGACATAGCATTTTATACTTTAAACCTAGAGATTAGTGGCTTCCCTTTGGGTCATTTCCTGTTATGGTCAATTTCCTATTATTTGTACAAAATTCTTTTTGTATATGTATGTGTGTGTTTTCCTTGTCTGTAGTTTTCATCCAATTTTGAGTTAAAATTAAAAAACATTTTAAATAATCATACTCCAAATGATTACATAGTAGATTATCAATACATATTTTCTTATTATTACATAAAAATAATTTATATAGGTAGCATTTTTTGATTCCTCTTTGCCATCCTAATGTCTCACCACTTAACAGACATGATTTCACATAAATTTATAGTGGAATCCTTCATTTATATTCAGTAAAAACAAAAGTAGAAAGGAACCTCTGCTATTTGAGTCCTAAAATACTCCATGGTATTACATTTTGGTGTCTAGAAAAGTATCAATTTTTATATTGACACTTAGAAAATTAATTAATTATAAATCAATTTATAATTTTAGAATAATTTCTTCTAATTTGAAAAATTTTTTTTTTTTTTTTTTGGCTCAAGCGATCCTCCTGCCTCAGCCTCCCGAGTAGCTGGGACTACAGGCATATGCCACCATGCCTGGCTATTTTTTTCAATATATTTTTAGTTGGCCAATTAATTTCTTTCTATTTTTTTAGTAGAGACAGGGTCTCGCTCTTGCTCAGGCTGGTTTTGAACTCCTGACCTTGAGCGATCCTCCCGCCTTGGCCTCCCAGAGTGCTAGGATTACAGGCGTGAGCTGCCATGCCCAGCCCATCATATTTTAAATGAAAGTATTCAGCTAAATCATCCCTAACGTGCCTTCCAAATGTAAAATTATGTAATTTTAAGTGTTCAATAGCAACATCGGTGAATGACTTATAATAAAAGTGCTTTTATCACCCAAAGCAAGTACTTTTCTTTTTCTTTTCTGTTTTTGTTTTTGGACAACGGTCATTCGATAGCCCACACTCAACTATGTTCATGATTCACCAACAAGTCACAAGTCTAAACACTTCTCAGTACTCAAGAAGTGATTTTTTTTTTTTTTTATGTTGGATAGCTTTACATCTCAATTGCATTTCTTGGCAAATCTCTTTACTCTCCTAATTGTGAAAGATTTGTTGAGAGGCTGCGTTATTAACTGGATAGCTGTATTTGGCTGCAATCCTCACGACGGTCTCAGTAGGCAAGGGGCCATTTGATAGAGAAAGACTGACTTGCCCTATTTTTAAAGAGTGTTAAATCAGAATGACCCATCTATAGCAGTAGGTGTTATAACTGGTGGTAACAGTGGAAAAGGAAGCAGAAAGGTCTATAACATAATCTGGAGAAGGAAATGAAAAAGAAAAGGTTGACCAGATATGTGGTTATGATCTGAGGCTTGATACATAGATATTATATCAGATAAGGCATTAGTTTCTAGAACTGTTTTTCTCCAATCTCCTGCAGACCTTGCCATAATTATCCTTTGCCAACCAATCTGCAGTTGTAATACCACTTGATAGAAGTAGCTGTTCTTTAGAATCAGTAGGACATAGAGACATTATTTAGCGTGATTGAGATTTAAGTTGTCAGATTGCTTTGGACACAAAGACTTGTAACATGGGGAGACATTTCAGGAATACTAGGGTTAGGAGGGCCCATGGTAAGGAGATAACTGAGTGGGAGATACAGACACATCGGTGGTTGGCAGGGTTGGTATGAAGGAGACAAATGCATAAAAGGAAAAGGGAGCTACTAATAGAAAAGTCCTCTGAAAACTTCCTCTGTATTTTATATTTCCCTGAAAGCTGGCCCTCAATCAAAGTTTCTAAAGAAACTGAGTTAATTCAAAATGTAAATGCTCTAGCCTGAGATGCTTTCAATTTATTTATTCAGCTCAAGGCATTTGCTCTCTATATATGTTATTTTAGGATTATGATGCCAGATGTTTCTTGTGCAGGATACTAGCAATGAAATTCTTCACATATTTACCTTTTGATTTCTATCTGGGAGGATTGACTGAATGCCACATGACTGGAATTAAAATAAATACACAATCCAACTTTTAAGTTAAAATTTGATACGTTTTTCCACGTAGATGTACTTATCCAACTTAATAGCATTGATAGCAGGCAGTTTTTCTCGATTTTTGTTGATTCTATCTTGTCTGCAATCACACCCTGTGAAATAAAATTAAGAATATATAATTAGAGTTCTCTTGGTAGGCTGTTGACTATTTTGAGTTTAAAGAGCGCTCTGTGCTGGCAGCAGAAACATAGCGGCTGCAGTCTAATTTCCTCTAATCCACTAGGTGCCTGCTTAATTACAACCTTCCATTTACTAGCTCGCTGGCTGTATTCCATCTTTGCTTGTACATTTTTTCCATTCAGTTTATCATCCATTTCTATTTCACCAAGTAACATATTATTCAGACTGTGCCTGTTTTGCTCCCTGGTTCGCGCTCACATTCAGTTGAGCCGTTTCTATATTTTGTTATAGAGTTGATGCATTTAACTTTGTTTTTTGACTCAGAGAAGAAAGACATTTATAATAAAGTTTAGTTTTTAAAACATTTTTAAGGTGTCAGAGCATTATGAGAAATAACTGGAGAGTGTAAGAATCATTTCAGCTGTCAGATTGATGAGTAAAGTGGCAGATACTGGATAGAAAATGAAGAGATGTTGGAGGAAGAGTTTTGCTGCCATATAATGTAGTGTGCTGTTTTTAATGAAAGAAAAGGCTCTTAGGACTAGTTTTCAAAACCACTCTCTTGTGAATGTATATAGATAATATGATGCTTCAAACCATCCGGGTATTGAATGAAGTTAACAAATGAAAATTGAAAAATTTGTTCATTTGTTCAATATACAATCATATATTACATATTCATTATATATTTAATTGTATGCATGTAAAATACATGGGGTTTCTGTACAGCTGGAGCAGTTTTATCATTGTTGTGGTGTGAAAGTTGTACATGAAGCATTAGATTCAATAGACTAAGTGACATTGGGTCTGGTTTATAATAATTTTTTAAAATTTTTTACTTTTAACTATTATAGGTACATAATGGTTGTATATCTTTATAGGGTACATGTGATATTTTGATACAGGCATACAGTGTGAATTAATCAAATCAGGGAAACTGGGGTATCCATTGCCTCAGGCATTTAACATTTCTTTGTGTTAGGTACACTTTAATTCTACTATTTTAGTTATTTTGAAGTATACCCTAACTTATTGTTGGCTATAGTCACTTTGTTGTGCTATCAAATATTGTTCATTCTATCTGACTATATAACTTATATTTTTGTACCCATTAACCATCCCCATTTTATCTCTTCCTCTCTGTTACCTTTCCAAGCTTCTAGTAACCGTCATTCTAATCTCTTTCTCCATGAGATTGTTTTTAATAGTTATCTCCCACATATGAGGGAAAGCATGAGAGATTTGTCTCTCTGCACTTGGCTTATTTCACTTAACATAATGAACTCAAAGGACAAATAATCTGAAAAAACACCTGCTATACGTACATACGTATGTATGTACATATATGTGCTTGTTTGTCTATGAGTATAGGTATATCAGATGTATCAAGTGATACATCATCTCACTTCTAATACGTAAGTTTTCAGACTTTCTTTTTTTTTTTAATGTTCACAGTACCTTTATTTGTAATAACCCCAAACTGAAAATAACCCAAATGTCCATCAACACACAAACAAATAAAATTTGGCATATCAATACATTGGAATAGTACTCAGCAATAAAAGGGAATGAACTACTCTTATATGTAACAACATGGATTAAATTTCAGAATGATTATGCTGTATCAAAGAAGCCAGAGAAAACCGAATACGTACTATATAACTGTATGCTTCCATCCATACATAATTCTAGAAAATGCAAACTAATCTCCAATGACAAAAAGCTGATCAGTGGCTGTTTGGGGACAGGGGTAAAACGTTGGAGGAAAAAGGTGGGAGGGAGGGCCTACAAAGAGGCATGAGACAACTTTTTGAGGTGATGGGTGTGTTCATTATTTTGATTGTGTTGATGGTTTCTTGGGTTATAAATATGTCAAAACTTTTCAAATTATATACTTTAAATATGCACAATTATATGTTAATTACATATCAATTAACTATTTTTCATTTTTATACTTACTTGATGAAATATTTTCTAAGTATCTTTGTTACAAAAAAAATAGATTATGAGATTCTCAGTGTCACCTCACTGCAAATAGTGTGACAGTATTTTTCTCTTTTTTAAAAAAAATATTTCAAGGTATTTTTACTCCTAATTCCAATAGCAAGAAAATATTCACAATTTTACTAAATAATACCAAGAAGTATGTATCACAGGTATGACTTTCAGAACATTTTTTCTTACTTATTTAAAATAATTGCTAATAGTTTGAGGCCACTATTTTTATTCTTTGTTTAGTGATATGGAAAGTCCAAGTACATATTAGGGTTTTTTTCGTTTGGTTTTTTTTTTGGTATTCCAGTCATACATATATATTTTGGACATGTATGTGGAAGTAATTTTATATTTAAATAGAATTCTTGTAAATATCTGTCATGATTTGTTCTCATCGTTAATTATTTGTTTTGATTGCTAATCAAGCCCAAGTTACTCAGTCAATACATCAAACACATTTCGAGTGAATTTGGGAGTGCCTAAACAGTTTTTAACTATCTAAGCAAGTAGATCATGTCAAAGCCAATATTTTCACTCGGTCAAATTATTCAAGTTAATAAACTAGCCATTTTCCAACATGGCACTTGTCTTTGGATGGCCAAGGCCTCATTCAGATTATTCTTCTTTAGCTTTTATTTGTCTCTTACACCTGAGTTAGGAATCTGAAAAGTATAAAGTTTGTGCAGGCTTACAAGCTTAAATGACTATTTTTCTCTTGCTGTTTAGGGTTGAATCTATTCAAATTAAAGAAAAATAAAACAAAGAAGCTTTCCAAAATGTATGCCCTTCAGGCCTCTTGCCATTCAAATATTTTTTCTGGGCTTTCTGCCCTGATTTCCTCTGGTTTCTTGTGCTTTCTTTCAGTCAAGCATTTGAAGAGGGAGTACTTAAAACAAATAGAGCAAGGGAATCCTGTCCTATGTGGTACAGATCCAAGAGCTCAGTTCTGATGTCTTCAGGGCACACAGAACAAAACAACAACTGAGCCTCCAAGGGCTCTGGGGAGGTGTAAGGAGTCTGGAAATAATCCAGCTATTCTCACGAGAGTTTGTATACATTCATGTAATCAGCAGGGATTACGTATGAAAGAAAAGAAATTCTCTACTCCGCTCAATGGCTGCACAGCAGGCAAAGCACTAAATCTCCGATCCCTTCTACTTGTGGATTTTAATTGATGGGGCTGGTACATAGAATAAAGCCATTTGGGCACAAATGACATGTGTTGGCATTTCAACAAGAATGGCAATTTTAATTTTATCTTCATCCAAATTAGAAAAGCAAGAAGCAAAATTAAAAAAAAAAAAGAAAACATTGTTGTGTCAAACAAAAAGTGTTTTTTTTTTTAATTTGGTTTACAAGAATGAAGAAAAAAATAATTAAAACAAAACTTGCCTATGTCCTTTTAAAGTGATTGGTTAATAAGCTTTGGCTCACGATTTCAATCTGGAATTTCCCTAGACTACTATATTTATGATAGAGACTGAATTTTATAGTGGCGTTTTATGTGCCCGGTCTACATTTTTAAGCCCAGGCCTGTTGTTTAGGACCTGAAATGGACACAATTTAATTCTGTTTATTATAGAAATCAAGAGCTTTTGGAAAGAGATTGTGAGCAGCTGTTTAATATTGTCTTTCTGTTAATATGGAGGTTCATTTCTCGTGTCCTCTGAGGAAAAAGCAGTTCATGCAATTTCTAGAGGCTCTTTTCTGCAGAAATACAGGTTTGCTGCCAGAATTTAGCAGCAAAAAAGATTTGCTGTTAATTGGTGGGGCTGGCTGTCCCTGACAGGTGCCAAATTAAGACCTGTACTCCAGCCGGATTTCTGGGATTGTGCAGAGAAGACATCAGTGATCAAACTACAAAAAGAAAACATCATTTTTGTTATGCAGTTTCCCAGCTATTTTTTAATCTTATGTAGCTGAATTCCATAGGAAGGAAGTTTTTGGGAATGAGGATGAGCAAGGATTATTTCTGCCTTTCTCAGAACACTGTGTTCAATAGTGAAGGAAAATAATTTTTCTTTTGAAAATAGATTAGTTAAAATAATTGAGGAAGTTCTAAGGTGAGATGATGATTTTAATAATGACATTTACAATGGTAAGTGACTAAAATTCACAGTCTCTTGAAGAAAACTTTGAATATCACATTTGATGCTTTCTGCAATGACATAAGGAAAACTATTAAGTTTGGTGGAAAATCGAAGTGGCATTTAGTCTTTAGGCTGTTTTTTATGTTTGGTATTGCTATGAGTAAAAATCAAGAATAAGATATTCTTGTATTCTCTTAAGGACCGCTTCTGCCTCTATATCCATTATCTTAAATCTTAGCATCCCCTTTTATTAGTGCTAAGAAAGTGACAGCCAACTGCACTGTTGTCTCAGGATTGTAGCAATGCTATGAATCAAAAAATGATAATATCCAGGTGATTTCTTAAGAATATAAGTGAAATTTATGAATATAAACTACATTGAACCGCTTTAATAGTTGGAATAATACTGAGGAATTATGAAGTGGAGCAGTGTTTGTGCGATATGTAAATTTTGGACCAAATGGTTAAAATATGCCCTGAGGAATATACCTCAGTGGATTTCTAAAATCAAGCTGTGGTCTTACAGGTAGAGAGTGCTTTCTGCATTTAGACTACATGGGATGAGGTTATTTCTCTGTTGTTCCATGATGACTTTGCTTTACGTGGTTTTAAAAAAAAAACAGTTTGAATTTCTTCATTTGTTAGTTAACCTTCTGTAAAAAAAATACTAATTTTGAAATTTATTACCGAAAAACCAGCGTTTGGCTGAGTTGTACAAAATGATCCGGAAACAAAATGTTTAAGAGTCAGCTAGTATTTGTTACCAGTCTACCTAAAAGGCTGAAGTATTTGAGTCCAGATTATATTTCCTCTGGTTGGTAGCACTTTGTGAATTTGCATTCTGAGATGACCTGTTTTCAGTTTCCAGCTCAAATAAGAAGTACTATTGCATTAGGCGATAATCAAAATAGACAGGATGAAACCTTGGAAACTTAATTTGTGAAGGAAAACTCTTCGAAATAATAGATAGCTGTGTTCATTCTTTCATGCAAACGAAAATCTTTAATATGAAATTTTAGTTCCTGAGACTTTCAGATACCAAGTAAGCCAACTTAAGATCTCAGAAGCAGGATGTTGGAGCAACAGGTAGAAACAGCTTGGTGATCTGACAACTCTGGTATTGCCCTCTCTACCCTGGACTGTCAGTGAGAATTATAGCTTTTTTGTTTAAATCCTATAAACCTATTTGTTTTGTTACATAAAGTGGAATGTAACACTAATTGAGCTGAACAGACTGCATGAATTTTCTTTCTTTCTCTCTTTCCTACCCTCCTCCCCCTTCTTTCTCTTTTTCCCTCTCCCCTCCCTCCTCACTCCTCTCATTTTGGCTTGGCAAGAAGGGTGTTATATAGTAGACACACACATATAAAAAGGTCATTGGCATGCATAGACCAAAGTATACTTCAAATAAAAGGAAATAAGGAATAAAGCTTGACTTCAAGTTACAGGCTCTGTGTTCACACTTATTTTCTCTACTGCACAGATATTTTAATAGTATTTATAATTCATATGCATGATCTCCCAGTCTTTCTTATCAAAAACTAGACTGATAATGAATGAAATAATATGAGAAAACAAAACCTGACACAGAGCAGCAGTAAAAAATGTTACTTTCTCTTTCTCTTTCCTCTAGGGAATTAGGCAATGGTATGGTTCACATAGGGATTGGATGTACTTTTTAGGTTTTGAAGGTTGTGTTAGTGTTTTAAAATAAAATGGCTGATGGTAACATAACTATGTCATGGAATACACTTGGAAGTGGGGGGAAGTAAATTTATATACTATAGCTACAAATACGTTGTGTTCACCTGAATGGAGATAAAAACATTAAATTAGCTAATGTCTTTTAAAATATAGTACAATTTGTGTCCTCTAGAATTTTATAATCTTTGACCATGCAGATCTTTGTTAGCAAGACTGTTGTTTCATATATGTAGTCTCCAGTATTTTATATGTGGAATGATAATTCTTGTTTTATTATATATGAAGAGATTGATGGCTTTCTTTGCTTGGCTGTGTTAATCTGCTTTCACAGTTTAGTTTAAGAGAAAGCCATCACCTGAATCACTTACTTTTCACCTCCTTGAACTGCCACGTGGGAATGCATTTAAAATAATTTGAACTTTATACATGAGCATGATCCAACTTTAGTCTTGTCCTACATTTCAAAGAAATGTGGGTAATTTTCAGAAATTACTTTTACATATGTTTCTGGTCCTCTGTTATGGTTATATTAAGAGCCAAGATGCATGGAAATAGTACCAGACAGTGATCCTGTTTTAATAAGATTTTCAGTCTAATTATATGTACTCTAAAGGTTCAAATAACATTTGGGTCAACGGCCAAGTTTTTTGGGTACCTAGTTGAATTAAACTTTTAAACCTCTAAGTTTGCTTTTCAGTGGTTAAAAGACTATCTTAGACAAAGTGAATCCCTCGGTCTGATCAAGAGTTATTTATAATTCTTTTTCTACATGTATACCTTTTCCACTTCCCTTACTATTACTGTAAGAAGTGGAACCATCAATTTCAGAAAATGACAATATTTTTTTCAAAGGTGGTGAATGCATATTTCAAATGGTATCTTGTTATATTCAAATTGAGAAAGAATAAATGCTTGGATTTTTTTAATGTTTATAATTCACATTACATGAAGTTTATGGTTAGATGATGTCAACTCTCACTATAAAAATATTTTCCATTTAATAACAACTAGATTTTATAATGCTTTCCATGTTTTTTAATACACATTTGATCCTAACAACTCCTTCTGAAATTTCTTATTAATCTCATTTTATAGGAAAGGAAAGAGTCTTAGAGGTTTAAGGACTGGCTGATCATCTGAGTTAGTTCTTGAACTGAGATCTTCTGATTTTGTGTTCATTATTCATTGTGCGCCACAACTGCGTCTAACCTTGTGTTGTTTGCCTTTTTCAAGAGACAGAGGAAAATACAACGAATTTATAGAAATAATAATAGAAATGCAAAATTTTATCTGTGATGTATCAGGTGGCAAGTTTAAGCAGAGGCAAGGCCTAATGTAGGTAAGCCACATGTAAACTGACAGAGGGTATGGCCCCAATACCCACCATAGCCTACCCGAACCATCAGGTTCTCTTGTATTGTGTTGTAGAAAGAGATTTAAAAAAGAAAGAAAGAAAACAAAAGAACTGATGTTCTCAAGTAAGCAATAGATTGAAAAGGCATTTGAAATTTTGCTTCAGTTCTTAGAAGATAGAAAATAACTCTATTTCATGCCAGTATGTCTGCACAAAAAAATTAAAAGGTCTAAAATATTTGAGTTACTTAAGCTGAATCTAGAAAATAACCATTCAAATTCTGTCGTAGACCTAGTTACTATATTACTAGTTACTATACCTAGTTACTATGAATTACTGACATTGTTTAAGAATGATCTCTCTGGCTGAATTCAGTCATTTAAAAGAGTCCCTGAACACTAAGCTCATACTTCTGTTTCCTGTCTTCTGAGGATTCTACTGCAATTACAGAAAAAGCTTAATGAAAACAACAAAGAAGCAATATTGTTACCAGAAATCAAGAAGAGTTTCCTTTGAAACAACAAAAGTTCAAAGAATTCATAGAGAATAGAAATCAAAATAAGATGGAGAGAGAAAGAAAAGAGAAAACTGTGGCCCTGGGCACTAGACATTAGCATAGATCTTCTCTAAAAGCTCCACGGTGGGAATCAACACATGTGAGAAATGAAAGTGGGTGCAATCAGCACAGTGATTCATTCAATGGCTGCCTTATCACTGCCTCCTTCTTTCCCTTGTAAATAAGTCAGCTGACAGCAATGACTTCTACCCTTAGGCTCAAGCCAGTCAACTGCTCTAGAAAGAGTTTGCAATGGGCCACAGGGGTGAGGGCATTGGTTTCTGAGAGAGAAACACTGTGGAATTTGACATAAGCATAGGTCTGCACAACGGATGGGGGAGGGAAAGAATAATAAAAAAAAAAAACAAGCAAAATCCCCTCATTCTAACATAGGTACTTGCCTTAATTTGTCAAATGCTATTGGGAGAGAGGAGGGTTCCCTGCCTGCTAGTTCATTATCCTTACATCCTATTGCGGAACTGTCACTAGGCTCTACCTAATAACCCCCAACAACTGTTCAAGGATGTGCTATGTTCAGGAGGAAAAAAAATCTATGTATCTATAATCAATCTATTTATGTCTATATCTGTATTTATCTATTTGCATCTGCATCTATGTACAGAGAAAACCTATGCAAGCCAAGTATGCTAAGTAACCTATTACTTTCTTCAAAATAGGAACTTACTGCATGGATAGTGGGCACACTGAACAAGGAACATTCGTGGAATACAATCATAAAAGCAAATTAATTAATTAATTAATTTTAAGAAAGGGTCTCACTCTGTTGCCCAGCCTGGAGTACAGTGGCGTCACCATAGTTCACTGTAATTTTGAACGTCTGGGCACACGCCTCCATGCCCTGCTAATTTTTTAATTTTTCTTTTGGTAGAGATTGGGGGGTTCTCACTATGTTGCTAAGACTGCTCTCGAATTCCTGGCTTCAAGAGATACTCTTGCCTTGGCTTCCCAAAGTGCCAGATTATAGGCATGAGTCACTGGTCACAGCCAAAAGCAAATTTATTTTTGTCTTTTTACTGTCCTTTTTTAATTCCACTGCTTGAACAGGATAGATTTGCTATTATTTTTTGATGAAAACTCAGGAAAGACCCATAACTTGCTATTCACTCTTAATAAAAAGTGTTTTGATCACTGTGAATACTAAACCATGTCTTGATTCACAGCATTAAAGCTTCTGGTTCACTATATTAATGGACACTTCAACATTCATTCAAAGATAAGAATTTTCCCAGCTTCCCCAGCTTTTCTGGGTTAGATGCCTGCTTTTAGGTACGAGGTATATTTGGATTCTTTTCCCATTCTCTCTCACCTCTTTCCCTACTGACAGATTTCTCTTTCGACCCTTCAAAGGTTTACCCGAAAGAAAGATAATGGGAAAATATTACTTATTTCATAGGGCTGTTGTGAAAATTGAATTAATATACCATATTTAAGGTATAATTATAATGATTATAATGATTATAAACCAAACTTATTTTATGTACCACTAAGAAAGAAAAAATATGTTGCCAATTGTACTATGACAAAATCCTAATGCTTATTTTTATCACTTGAATTTTTTTAATTATTGAAAGAACTCTATTGATACATAGTTTTTTCACCATTCTAACACATACATAAAAATGGAAGCTGTAAGTGTAATAAATTTATTCATGTGGTTATAAAACTTCTTCATATTCAGTCTGATGTGGTTGAATCCCTTTTTGATTCAGTGTCATTGATGTCTATGTTTTCCTACATACTCTCCTATTCTGTGCCACATAAGCTCCCTGGTGGTCCTCCTGGGTAGAATTTAAAACATTTGTCTCTGATGTATAGCACTATTTGGTCCATGAGAAACACTCAGGAATCTTGTGTTCCAACTTGGATCTGGAATCAGACTGATCCTAAAACAATACCTACTCTTCTCTTTCCTCCTTCCAAAGCAGCTAGTCAATGGGCACTTCATAGCCATATTTTCAGATTAGGAGTCATAGCCAGCCCACTATTTCTCCTGTCCCCACCTTAGAAACATTCTATCACAAAGCTCAAAAGGCTTAATTGGGATTACAGTAATGAAATTCTTATAAAATTTGATAGTCAATTGCTGACAACGGTAACATTTGTGGATTGGGACTCCAGGTACACATGGAATATTTATGTCATTTAAAACTCTTCCGTACAATTTGGAAAAATAATGCCAAGTGAAACAAATGCCTTAAAAGAGGTAAAATTAAGTCTATGGACATATTTCTGTAATTCATTCATTGTCAATATCTTAGTGAAAGATATCATTGTTCAGTTTCATTCAGATCTTAGTTATGTATATGTCGTCTCTCCTGCCTCATTCTTACCTTAATGCTTCATGCTGTTTCCTAACATCCATGGATTCACATGTGCTATTCTTTCTGGCTGTAACGTTGCGTACAATGTCTACTTAAGGTTCCCAACCTACGTTCACTCCTTCATCATGACTAAATCAATGTGCTACCTCCTCTAGAAGTTTCTACTTTCTCTGCCTCTGTGCTTTCCTTTTGCTTACCTCAAGTATAACTTTTAAAAAACTATATTAATCATATAGAGAATTATAATATAATTATGCCTATAAAAGCATTAAACTAGTTAAAGTTTTGAGTTTTCAAGTAGTTTAGGCATCTCCTCTTAATAGAAGACAGCCTTAAGAGCTAGTACAGGTTATTTATTAATTTTTCCAACTCTAATTCCAAGCATAAGGCCTGGCAGATAGTAGGCATACAACATATATTTACTGAGAAAAAATTTGAATGGATATAATCTTGTTAAAAGTGCAGAATCGTTTATGATTCAAAATTTCCCGACAATCAGAAAAGTATACAGAGATTTCTTCTCTTCCTCATTTGATAAGTCCTGTCTCATAAATTAAGCATACAATTATATAACCCTGCAACTAACAACAAGAACAATGCTGGTAGTTAATGTCAGTCTAGCATACTTACAACAAAAGTCCAGCTATCCTGCTGATAATCCCATGTATCTATTATGATGACATTTTGCACATCATTTGGGATGTTTTTCCTGGTGTGTCTTATTTTTTTCTGTAGTTTTTTTTTTTTCTGAAAAGAACATTTAATTCTTAACATCAGCTCTGTAAAACAAAGTCCTACTAAGTTTATTCATGTTAATTATAATTACCCAAATAGAATACAGAGTTAGAGCCCACAAGTTTAAATAACTCTCTATATTAATAGAATATCATTTTTGCTTAGCTATCCCTTGAAGTATTTTTATTTTTGTTTTTTAGTTCTTGCTTTTGTTGAAAGTCAGATTTCTTAAGGACCATAATTTTGTGGGTGAGAAAGTCAAATCTTACGTGGAAGTTAGGGATTTTAGAATCCTAGCTGTTGATTCAGCTGCCACAGCAAAATTTCCCAATGTGAGTGGAGTGGATTAATAAAATGTGGTATATATATACACCATGGAGTACTACTCAGCCATAAAGAAAAATGAATTAATACCCTTTGCAACAATCAAGATGGAACTGGAGACCATTCTCCCAGGTGACGTAATTGCAACAATGGAAAAACAAACACCACATGTACTCACTATTAATTGGAACTAACAGATCAGCACTCATATGCACATATGGAAGTAAAACTCAAAGGAAATCAAGCAGGTGGGAGGGGGCTGGAGGGGATGGGTGAAATCATACCTAATGGGTACAATGTACACTATCTGGGTGATGGACACACTTATAATTTTGACTCGAGCAGTACAAAATCCATCCATATAACCAAAACATCTGTACCCCCATAATATCCTAAAAAAAAAGATAAAAACAAATTTTCCCAAACATGGTACAAGTGGTAGATACTAGGTACAGAGCAAAGAAACAGATCCTGAGAGTTTGGATGCCTTTGAGAATTGTTTAAGCTGCAGAAATATTAACTGGGTAATTCCTATCATGTTTAAATAGATAAATTTGGCTGATAGGATAATAACTTACTTGTGCAAAAATAATGTTTTCTACCACTGGCCTGATTTCAAGCCCTTGAAATTGTTTCTACCCTTCCTGTGATGTTCTTCTCTTACTGCTTCTATTGAAAAATTCGGTTCCCTGTTAAATGTCACTTCTTCCAGGAAGTCTTCCCTTTTATTTTATTTTATTTTATTTTATTTTATTTTTTTGCCTTCTTCTCCATTTTTTTTACTTTCTTTCTTAGTTTATATCAAAATTGACATGTTTTCATTTACTTACTCATCAATACAGTTATTTATCTGATATCTCTGCAAGTATGCCCAAGAACTATTTCCATGTTTTAAAAATCATATTTTATTAACTTTTCATTTACACTTAAAAAAGATACACAGAAACTTCTTTGCAACATCAGCATGACTCAAGTAAATGAGCAACTAAAAAGTGTAGTATATTGCGTTAGATTGTCTACAGTACAAATCTAATTACTTGGGACCTTTCCACCATTAAAATATATCTTGACCGTGCCAGGTAAATCATGTCCCAAATGTAACAACATGCCTTCTTCTAAGACAGGAATGGTAGTTGTTTGTTTCTTTCCATTCCTGTGGTCAACATTTTTTTTTTCCTGTCACTAATTTTAAAATTTTATTTTAACAGATGTGAATGATTAATCAAAGGGGAGAAATTTTCTGAAATGGAAATGTAAATAATTTATAAATTTGGAAAATATTCTCTCTCCCCCTTTTTTGTTAGCATAAAGAGCAAGAACTCTCATGCACTAAACCTGCAGCTTCTGCAGGGCAACTAAGGTACCATATCCAGAAACAAACCAAACCCTGGCAGGGGTTCTTTGATTCGCCCTGAAAATGAGCAATAAATCTCCCAGCTTCCCAATTGCAAACAGATTTTTTAAAAAGCATAGTTAATATGGACAAGGATAGAGCGTCAGACAAAACAGACAAGTCCCTGCTCTCATGGACCTTATATTTTTGAGGGATTTTGGCTTACTGTGTTTGCTTAGTAGTTATTTTACATGCCTTTCTGTGTGACTTGGAAAAGTGATTTTTTTTTCCCTTGGAGTTGACCCAGGGTTTGTGGGAGTCCAAGGTGTGGAAATGTGATACAATCCTGTTCTTCAGGCAACAGATACTTTGTAAATAAGTTGGTTTTCAAATTGAGGTCACCTCAGGTCACTCTTGGAAAAAGCACCTAGTATCTACCACTAATACCACGTTTGGCAAATTTTGCTGCGGCAGCTGAATCAACAGCTGGGATTCTAAAATCCCTAACTTGCACATGAGATTTAGCTTTCTCACCCACAAAATTATGGTCCTATATTTACCATCTGTGTGTCACTTTTTATTTATGAAATTATATAAAAAAAGAATTTATTGGGAAAGTAAGGAAATATTTTTGAGAACAATTTAAAATCATACATCGATGGCGTAGGAATGCAGTTTTTTGATAAGACATGATCCATTGCGCATAACAATGGCTCATTAACAAGTAATAGGTATTAGCTAATAATTTTTGAAAAGGATCATTATTAACGTAAAAAATACAGGAGTTTTGAAAAGCCTATCTCCTTTACCAATGACATCAGAAAGCCTTCTAAATTGCTACAGAGTTCATCCAATGCTTTATTTTCCTTTACTATATATCAATTTCAGTATACAATGAAAGAAAAATGAAAGTTACCCTTGTGTCATCTTTGAGTGTCTTTTCTTTTTTTTTTTCCTTGCCTGGTATTCAAAGGGCATTTGCGTTACTGCTGGAGGGTTTGAATTGAAGGAAGGGCTGCCAAAATGTAGGTCACTTTGTCTCATATAGGACAGTTGGAGAAACAAGGAAAGCTGATTCTACCAGGCTAATATACACAGGTGAGATGCAAATCTCCAGCCAACTGTTCCCATTGGTGTCATTAGCCCTTTTCTTCATAAATAAATGCCTCTCTGAGAAAATGCTTCTAGGCATTCTGCTGCTACTTCTGAGCAATATCGGCCTGCAAAAAAGGAAAGAGTAATCAAAGAGAAAGTGTTCCCCAAACAGGCTATCATTATAGACTGAGGCATTGTGCTGGTCTGGGGAAAGAGAGCTTGCCTTTTATGCTTTGTTAGAGTAGGATGTCAGTTCTTAAATACATTCTTCTCTTGGTGAGCAATCAGTGAGTTATTTTTATGTCTCTGCGATATGGTTGCCTTAAGTTCACTGTTTATAGTATTTCATAGCTGGAAGGAAATTTCGAGATGATCCTCTTACAGACAAGGAACATTTTCACCTTCACCTTTTTTCTAAAGTCACACATTTATTTTTCTCATTGCCAATGACCAAGTTCAAGTGGGAGTAGAGGATTTTTTTTTTTTTTTCAATTTGAGTTTGGTGAATCATTAATTCAAATATGCTGCTTAGGTTGAGGAAGAGAGAAATCATGTAGAATCCTGCTTTAAATATTTAGCTACTCTTTTCTCCAGATTTTGGATATGACTTCCCATGAAGTTTTTGCAAAGGAACATTTTCTTTATTTCAAAACAGCTTTAGGGTATTAAGCTGATGTTATCTAAAGTTTGATAATCTGAGATGATTTTGTTTGTTTTTCATGAAAGATTTCCAGGGTCAATAATCTCATAAATGTATGGTCCTAATTTAAAATAATTGTTCTAAAGTAAAAATAAGCAATCCTGTCACTGTGGGGCTTTAAAGGAAAGGGCAGTCTTCCAAGCCAATTATAAGCAAATTGACCCTCTTAAGATTTTCCTTCTTACTCAAAGAATGAGTAAAACCTCGTTCTTTGCCAGTAAGCCTCATGGTTTTTTTGTGGGTAGGAAAGCACAGTTCTTAATGGGCCATTATCCTCAGCCTTCCTGATGCAGACAAGTAAGTGCAGACCCACGCCTCATGAAGAATGATTGATTTAGTTACATGGGCATAATTGTTCTGTTAGGAAGAATCAGTTCGTTAAAGCTTGGGGAAATGAGTACGTTATAGGTAAGACTGGCTAGACTTACCTTGACATGGAGACAATCAAGTGAGGAGAAATCAATTGGCATCTATTTAATACTCTATGATGTGTGAAAACTATTCCAAGAAATTAAGTTGCTTTCTTTCTTTTTTTTTTTTCTGTCTAAAGGGAGACATCAAGTACTTTTAGTGAAAATGTACATTTCATTTATAAATATAGGTAAACTGTGATTTCAAGATCTATGAAGCTTCTTTAGAAACAGAACTTCATTCTAATACGCATTTGATAAATATTTCCAACATAGATTCTTTTTTGCAGATAAGGCTGATTTGTTTACTCAGGTTTTTTAAAGGGCAGAGAAACATCTGTATCTCTCTCTACATATATATATTGTATTGTCCTGTGGGCAATATGATGAGCCACTGATAGAGCTGTAGGGTCACAGGACTGTAACAATAAAATAATAAGAATACATTAAATCTGTTTGACTTTTTGAGTTTTTGCAAGGATTTAATTTTTCACAGAGAGTCTGTGAATGAGCCATTTCTATTTAATCCCCGTCACTCATGTGAAAACTACGTAAATGCTCATCAAAATATGTAAATGGTACATTTCTCCATTAAGAAATACCATGTAGGAATTTAAATAAATAACATTACTATTCTAAATATGACTTTCTCTGCATGTATTAGTAAGTTAAAAAATCAAGTTCTAGGAAAAAGATGAAAATTAGCATTTATTTCAGATTCTATTTATATAAATAAATGAATCACTTTTGAGTGTGAGAGAGAGGGTATCTGCGTTTGTGTGTACATGTCATTTGTGTTTAAATCCAGTGTCTGAAAAGATTCACAGCAAACTGGAAAAGGTTATAGTGAATAGGGAAGAACGAAGACTTTCTATTTTAACCTTTGCATCTATATGGCTTATGTTCATTATAATACAATGTATTTATGGATTCTTATATAATTCAACTGTTTATTGTAATGAGTTGATTAAAGCTATAATCTTGAGCAAATCAGTTATCTCAAATTTTTAATTTCAATATATATAAAATAAGTGACATTATCTCGAGTATTCTCAAGATCCAAAAATCCTACCACCAACTACAGGCCTGGTACCAACAATTTAAATGACTTTGAAACTCAGTTTTCAGGGACCGATTTCATGGGAGACAATTTTTCCACAAAATTGAGAGGAGGGAAGGATGGTTCCAGAATGATTCAAGCACATCACATTTATTGTGCACTTTATGTCTATTATTATTACATTATAATATATAATGAAATAATTATACAACTCAGCACAATGCAGAATCAGTGGGGGCCCAGAGCTTGTTTTCCTGCAACTGAACAGTGCCATATGGGGGTGAAGGGAGACAGTGACACCGAAGTGTGTTGCTTATGTCCAGTCTACTCTGTAATCTTATTTTGGTTGCTGTCACTGTGGAAAACTGTGTTTCGCAAAGATAGGATGTTGAAAATGAAAGCAGGCTTTTCAGTGCTTTTGTGGCAATCTCAGGATGTTCTTCCTGACTGCAATCCAGAATGGATGGAGGGTTGAAGTTGTCTCAAACATACTTTGACGGCCACCATCAATTGTGATCTCAAGCAGTGGATCTCCTTCTAGCCCAAAGTCGACTCACCTGGTTTATTCACAAGGGGGTCACACATCTATTCCTTCCTAGTTCAGTGGCCTTTTGTGGTTGGGAAGCAAATCAAACTCTTCTAAAAGCTGAGATAGGTGATCATGCTGGGTGAAAAACATGCCCTGGCTCAGTCTCTTTCAAATCTCTGCTAATGTTTGAAACATGTCAAAAATCCCAATGTTCACTCGTCACCCCCATAATTCCAGTTTGGCTTTGAATGCAGCCATTTTTATCTGCTGACTTGAACACAGTTGTCATTCTCCCCTGAAGTGACAGATAGAGTTCATTGAGCAAGTTGAATATGTCTCACAAGTAAGCAAGTTTTGCAATCCATTCCATTCTGTGTTCCTGAAATGTGCTGCCAGTGGTGACTGTTTTTCTAAAAGAAATCTCTGGAGCGGCTCTCATAACTCAAAAACTCTGGCCAGTGATCTACCTTTAGAAAGCCATCTCACTTCTGTGTGTAAGAGAAGACATGTGTCTCTGTGTCCATCTCCTCACAGAGCTGCATGAACAGACATGAGTTAAGGGCATGTACTTCAATGTGGTTGATGTTTAATCGCAGCCTACAAAAACATTGTTTAGTTTAGGTGACATTTTTCAGCTAGCCAGCATTTCTCTGTGGGTGACACAATGCATAGACTCACATTCAGAAATGATCTTGACCTGTGTGGTGAAACTATCTGGTCATGGCAGCCACTCTGTCTGTGCATATACTGACACAAAATAACCAATTCAGTTTTCCTGATCTGTAATTATTCAAAGACTTGAATAGTTCTGCAGCTGTGGTGTTGGTTGGCAACAAAAGTGCACATAACATATCCTCATGTACATCCTCCTGAAAAATGTATCACACAAAAACAAGCATTGCTGCCTTGTTGTCAACATCGGTAGACTCATCAACCTGGATTCAGTACCATGGTGGCTCATTAATCATCTCTAACAATTATGCCTCAATATCCTCTGCTATTTCATTAGTTCGTCTTGTCATGGTGCTGGCTGAAAGGGGAATGCGTGCCAACTTTTGAACTGCAGCCTCTCCAAAAATTCATAGTAAATGTCCTCAGCAGCAGGCAGGATCATCTTTTTACCAATAGCAAAGGGCTTCTTAGCTTATCAATGTGGTCAGCCGCTAACAATGATGTTCCCAGTGCAGACACATTTGATGAAGTGGTGGCCTTCAATAATTGCTTCTGTTCTTCGTGTTCACATTTTTTTGTTTTGAAAAACTTCGAAGGCTTGTCTTTTATTTTAGAGTGCTTGGTCACCATGTGGCAACATGGTTTTGAAGGTTTCATGGCTTCATTGGGTAGTCGGTCACCACATACTATACAAAATGGGCTTGGAGAATGTGAACCACTTGTTGCAATGAATCCATAATTTAAGTAGGACTCTCGGTATTTTCTTTAAATGCAGCTTTCATTTTGTTGTTATTCTCGGGGGCTTCTGCTATCTCCTCATTGGGTCTTTCTCTTTTTTCAAAGAAGGGTTAGCTTGTGGGCTTACCAAAGCGGTGACTAAGACAAGCGTGCAGTACGCGAAAGAGGCACGAATGGAAGTGGTAAATAAAATAATGGGTGGGCCACGCATGGACTAAATTAAGTGTAGAATTCTGACTTGAAGCCTGCCACCAGATGCAGCTGTGCAATTGAAGTACATCAACATACTTGCCACTGTGAAGCCTGCCACCAGATGCAGATTAATTGTCTCTTGCCACTCACTGATAGGGTTTTGATATGAGTCTGCAAGGAACTGATTTATTGTGGTCTCTGTGCAGGCAAACCTCTCTGCTAATGATAATCTGTATTTGCAGCCACTCCCTAGCACTAGCATCAACACCTCAGCTCCACCTCAGATCATCACGCATTAGATTCTCATAAGGAGGGCGAAACCTAGATCCCTCGCATGGGTAGTTTACAGTAGGGTTGGTGCTCCTATGAGAATGGAATGCCACTGCTGATCTGACAGGAGGTGGAACTCAGGCAGTGATGTCAGAAATGGGGAGTGTCTGTAAACACAGATGAATCTCCGCTAGCTCACCCAATACTCACTTCCTGCTGTGTGGCCTCTTTCCTAATAGGGCATGGACCAGTACCAGTCCACAGCCCTAGGGTTGGGGACCACAGTCTTAGTGTACATCCAATTAGGTATGAATAACACATTTACTTTGTTTTAACAATCACTTGAAATAAATAGTTACTCTCAATGTAGTTATTCTTACTAATTGCATATAAACTGTGCCCATTTTTTATTAACCTTTTGTTAGAATTTAAAGATTTTTAAAACATATTCTGTTTTATAATTATGGAAATATTTATGTTATTCTATTGACCCTGTTTCCTTTACTCTGAAAACTGTTTTTGTTTTTTGGGGGTTTATTTTGCCAGTTTTGAATAAAATAAACAAATATACTGTTACCCTTTTCCTAAATTAATGGCAGCATTTTTTAAAAATCCACAATAGTTTTTAAAAAACCACCATTTTTTATTTTTATTTTGCATTTTTTTAATTTCAGCATATTATGGGAGCACAAATGGCAGTATTTTGTTTCATTTTCTTTGTCTTATGGCAAAACTTCTTTTTTGAAAATCTTATGAACTTTCAATTTGGAAAATCTTATGAGTTTCAATTCAGTACTTCTTTTCACTCTATGCAATTAAACCAAACAAATATTTATTGAATATTTTCTAAGTGCAAAACACAGTAATTTGTTTTTTGGTTGATGAAACAGTGAAGTAGATTTTGCCCTGAAGAGATTTTATAGATATTTTTCTAGGCTTTTTCATATTGCAGAGATCTATAAATATCACTTTAGATGTTCAGATAATATATTGATTATTGAATAGTTATTGTATTAAGTAAGTCAAAGGATAGTATTCTGTGCAAAATGCTAACAATAAAAAATGAGATATGATTTGTTATAAACTGTAGATTTTTTTATGATTTTACAGTCAATAAACTGTGAAAGGTGGACTCCTACATCTATAAAGCACTTTTAAAGATTAATAGTATCCATTTGTATGTGTGAGAAAGAGAACACAGATTCAAGAATGCATGCTAAACAATTGCTTAGGAAGTAAGTTTATTTTTCCCATTATTTTGAAATATAGCAAAGTAAACTTTCTTTTTAATATATACTTTAGTTAGTTGCCTTTATTAAGACATTTGGATTTATGGAAACTTCCCAAGATGATTTCAATGTATAGATCTATAATTATAACTAGGAATATGTTTAATTTGACTGTTAATGTGCTAAAGTTTATAATTTGCATGACTTTTATTCTAACATGTTCTCTGAGGTAGCTTACTTTTCAAAATCTACTTGGATTCTATTGAATTTTTTTGAATAATGGTGAATATGGTCTTGGTTCACATTCCCAAATGTAAAGGTATCTTTGACAAATACAAGGACATTTGGAAATTTATTAAAACATTGAAATTTAACAATGAGTTCAATGTTATTTGATAATATTCACTTTTAACTGTGAATAAAATAAGCTTACCATTATTATTTATTAACATTGCTGTACTAAGTTTTCAAATTTAATTTAGCAAAACTCTAATCTCTTGAGCAACAATTTCTCTATTGCACCTATGCCTTTTGGTGTTTAATCCTTTGTGTTATCTTCTCCCACACTGGATCTAGCTGGATTCAGTAAACATTTTTTCATGTATCTTTCATTGATTGTCTCACTTTTTATAGTATTTACATAAACCATCAAATCCATGACATGTTAAAAAAAAACGACTTTATTTATTAGGATTCTAAGCAAACTGCTCATCTCAAGAATTCAGTTATGGATGATGGGTGCCATTTTCCAAGTGCCTAGTCATGGTAGGAAATGTTTCAAGGCTTGGAGGAAACACAATGACAAGTGAACAGTGTGGCAGCATGGTAGCTCTGGGACAAAGTGGAAGGAAAGAGAGACTCTTAATGCCTCTGAAAATAGAACTTGGGAGTGTGAGGGTTTAAATGGAGTTTTAAAAAATACTTACCAGTGTGATGGTGCAGCTGTGGGATATCCTTGGGTCACACTTGCAAGAAATTTTAGAGTCAGACTCTTCTGATTGATCAGTGTGTGGGAAGATGAACTCATATTCTTTGTGGTAAATGCTGGGTTTGTTGGCCGGAGCATGCCTACCTAGTTGTACATGGATTATGTCTATTGTTTCACCTCTCTTGTTCCATAGACTCATTGTCCTCTCCCCATCCACAGTTCAAACATGCTCTCCTGACTCTTTATCAATACATGTCAATACCATCCAACTTATGACTCCAGATAGAAACAAGAAAGTCAACCTTAACATTTGCCTGTCCCTTGATTTTCATAATCATTCATTGAGTCTTATAAAGATTACTCCTGAGATATTTTTAAAATTTGTCTGCTCTGATCACAACCTCACTGACATTGCTTTAAGTTAGAAACTGAACATCTGTTTTCTGAACTATTAAAATAGCTTCTTGACTCTTGTATTTCCAGTCTCTGTCTAGCTCTACTCTAGTATCTCCACTTCCATTAATTTTCTTTACAAAATACAGGTATGACAATGCCAAATTTTGTATAGAATACCTTAAGTGGCATTGAGTTACCTACTGTTAAATGTCCAGCTACCTCATGAGTGCATGCAAGATTCATTACATTGACCCAATTTGCCTTTAGGCATTACACGACTACCCAAAAGGATTCCCTTAGCAGTAAATAGTATCTTTTGCTGAGACTCTTGGCAATGTTTGGTTGGACCAGGAATGGACAATGGGCAACAGCAAGGGCAATTCAAATCCCTCATGCCCTTGTGTGGGTGTGGGTGGATTTAGAATTGGGATAGAGAAATAGAGCAAGAGAAAAATGGATGTTGAAGTTTGGTCTCTCTCTGTGGGGTTAAAACTATTCTCACGTGAATTTGAGGGGTGGTTGGCAGTCATCTTTGTCTTTTCACATGGCCTGAGAAGCAGAGATAGCAGGTATATTGAGAAAATTTATTTAAATAGATGATCAGGGAGAAGCAGATATGACAGATGGAAAGAGCATGCCCCTCAAGTCCCTTGAGAACTTCTGTTAATAATTGTTAATTTCCGGGGACTTGAGTGTCTGCTTCGCTAATGAAAAAAAGAAAATCCTAAGCCAATGAATATATTATAATTGTACTGGGGAAAAAAATAGAAGCTACAAGTAATTCTACTAATTACTAAATGAGAAGAATAATTTAATTAAAAGTGTGTTCAATTTTAATACACTGAAGAATTGACAAAGCTCATGAAATTTGTTATACCTACATAAAAAGCTATTTATATATTTTTATAATATTGAATTATTAAAATTAGAAGAGTAAACCATTAACAGAACACCAACACAACAATTATTCACTTGTCTTTGTCTTTATCTGAAATTTGAATTCCTGCCATTAGCTCAGAGAAAAAAATTTCTCGACAAACAGTACTTACTGTACAACTTGAAGGCAAAGGATTTTCTCAGTCACATATGAAGTGAAGAAAACTATGCCTCTATATCCCACTTTTACCTCACTTACTCATTATCACAAGTTAGTTTTTTGTTAAATAGTTAGTAAGTTTGTTAGTATCAATGGGAGCTGTGTGACATTTCTCTGTTGTCCCAAAATTGAATGTAAAGCTTAAAGCTGAAGATTGATGGACTTAAGCACCCTCACTCTAAAAAGGGCCACCAGTAATTAGGCCCAGCATTTTCCCACTCTTCTCATTCCAATTCCTCACTATTAATCTTGAGGCATGTCTCCTATATTGGCTAGACTGTATCGGAGACAGAAATAAATATGTAACAAGTGACTTGAGAAAGGTAATTTCTGAGAACACTCAGGGCTCAGAAAGAAATAAACACTGTGATGTGACACAAAGTGACTGCAGCAGAGACTTCTTTGGCTAAGGTGGTCAGCAGAGGTCTCTGAAAAGCTGAGATCTGAATGATGAGAAGGATTCAGCTTCCTAAACATTCACAGGAAGAGCATAGCATCCAAAGTAATAGCAAGGGCAAAGACTAGTAAGTCGGAATGTGTCTGAAGAAGAGAAAGAAGGCCAACGGCCATCTGAGAGGCATAGAACACAATAGTTATTAAGAAGCTCCAAAGCACTTCGCAAAGCCAAACTTGAACCAAAAAAAAGTCAAGGTCACTGTTTGGTGGTCTGCTGGCCACTATAGTTTCCTGAATCCCGGGGAAACCATTACATCTGAGAAGCATACTCAGCAAACCAATGAAATGCACTGAAAACCGCAGCCAGCATTGGTCAACAGAAAGGGCCCAATTCTTCTCCGTGACAATACCCGACCACGTGTTGCACAACCAACGGTTCGAAAGTTGAACGAATCGGGCTACGAAGTTTTGCCTCATCTGCCATATTCACCTGACCTCTCATCAACCAACTACCACTTCTTCAAGCATCTTGACAACTTTTTGCAGGGAAAACACTTCCACAACCAGTGGAATGCAGAACATGCCTTCCAAGAGTTCCTCGAATCCTGAGGCACAGATTTTTATGCTATAGGAGAAAACAAGCTTATTTCTCATTGGCAAAAATGTGTTGATCGTAATGGTTCCTATTTGTATTAATAAAGCTGTGTTTGAGCCCAGTTATAATGATTTAAAATTCACAGTCTGACACCACAATTACTTTTGTACCAACCTAATAGTATTACAACTTTGAATGCATTTGCAAGAATAAGTCCAACTACACTAATACATACAAGTTGGCCTTTTTAGTTTTTCCAGATTTAATAATAATAAAATGTATCTTCACTGTATATTCAGCCTTTTCTTTTCTTGATGTATTTTAATGAATTAAAAAAATTATGAAAGATCCTTACTATATTTATTGCAAGATCAAGTCATATGCCCTAAATGTAGATGAGGTGTTGTTTTCATATGAAATCTCTTTCATTGCAGAGATGAATATCTAAAAATTTTATAAAAATTTATAATTTTATGTTAATATAAAATTCTATCAACATTATAAGGCAAGAAATTACAGTCGATACCATTCAAAGAATTTTTTCTGAATATAAGAGGCGATGCTATCTACTCTTCCTATCATCTTTCTTGGACAGTTTAAACTTGCTCACCTAATATGGCTTTATCAGTTAGGATTTTTTTTTTTTTTTTTTTTTTTTCCCGCTACCCCAACCCTTTCAAATGCCGGATTGACTGTTTTTTTTTTTTTTCCCCCCTTCTTTCCCCAACCTCTTTCAAATGCAAATGCAGGACCTGCCTGGCAGGTTTGGGTCCGGTAGGGGGTCTCTGGTCACTGTCAGAGCAGCCTGCAATGCTTCCAGGCTAGGGGGAAACTTCCCTTCCCCCATCCAGTGTTTGGGCTCTGAGTCCCAGTGTAGCACAGCCTCCCACGGCTCGCCTGCAGCAGCAGCGTCCCAGTTCGCTGAAATCCCCACTGATCAGGTGCAGTAGGTCTATCCAGAGTCTGACGAAATCTCAGCGAGTTCCCAGGTT